>APFE030814362.1:0-64569 GCA_000404065.3 Pinus taeda | reverse complement strand
TTGTCCGCGAAATGTCCTCCACAAGGGCCATCGTGGCAAGCTTTCAGTACATCATAAATTTGATCTTCACCAATGCATCTTCGGATCTCCTGATCGAGTCCTGTGTGAAACAGACAACCGCTTATCCAGCTGTACCTAGCGCTCTGCTGAATAATTTTCCTTTTTTCTCTATGCGATAGGTGTGATGGTAATTTTCCTGCAACTAAGAAGTTAGCAATGTCTGCATACCAAGGTGAGTGAGAAAATATTGCAAATAAATACTCATCGGGAAAAGAATCATCTACTAGAATGTTTTCATTAGTTTTTAACCGAGAAAGAAAATCAACAACTACATTTTCTTTTCCTGTTTGATCTACAATTGTGATATCAAATTCTTGTAATAACAATAACCATCTAGTGACTCGAGCATTTGTAACTGATTTGTTCATTAAGTATTTAATGGCCGAGTGGACGGTATACACAAAAGTAGTATAACCAGTAATGTAATGCCGAAATTTATTGATAGCATAAATAACTGCTAGAAATTCTTTCTCAGTAACTATATAATTAAGTTTTGCGGGAGTCATGTTTTTACTAATAAAATAAATGGCATAGGGAAGACTGTTTTCTTCCTATCCCAAGACAACTCTAATGACAGTGTCTGAGGCATAAGAGGATATGTGAAAGGGGAGTGCCCAATCAGGTCCTCTCAAAATGGGAGCTGTAGACAACTGATGTTTAAGCTCATCAAATGTTTTTTCACAATCATCAGTCCACTTAAATTCAACATTTTTCGTTAGTAACACAAACAGAGGAGAAGCTATCTTAGAAAAGTTCTTGATAAATCTTCTATAATACCCGGCATGTCCTAAGAAACTTCTCACATCAGTTTGGGTTTTGGGGATAGGGAGGGTCAAAATTACCTGTATTTTAGCGGGATCAACTTGAATTCCTAAAAATGAAACGAAGTGGCCCAATACAATGCCTTCATTCATCATCATATGGCATTTCTCAGTACTTAAGGCAAGATGTGCTTCTATACATCACTTAAGTACTTTTTCAAGGTTCTGTAGGGCATCTTCAAAAGATGTGCCATAAGGAGTAAAGTCGTCCATGAAAATTTCTAAGGAATCATTTATCATATCAGAAAAGATCCCTATCACTGCTCTTTGAAATGTTGCTGGGGCATTACATAGCCCAAATGGAAGAACCCTATAAGCAAAGGTCCCCCAAGGGCTAGTAAAATTGGTTTTGTCCTGATCCTGGGGTGCAATCTTTATCTGATTATATCCGCTAAATCCATCCAAAAAGGAAAAGAATTTCTTACTAGCCAAGTTATCTAATACCTGATCATTGAATGGTAAAGGGAAATGGTCTTTCTGGGTGGCCTTATTTAGGGCTCTATAGTCCACACATACTCGCCATTTCCCATTTTTCTTGGGTAAAATTACTAGTGGAGAAACCCATTCACTATCAGATATGGGGTATATAAATCCTGCATTCAACAATTTTTGAAGTTCTTCTTTTACTATTTCCCTTAAATTGGGGTTCATTCGTGGTTGGGGTTGACAAACTGGCCGGGATCCTTCTTTAATATAAATGCGGTGAGTGCATAGTTCAGGAGAAATCCCCTTCATGTCTATATAATCCCATGCGAATGCCTCTTTATTTTCTCTGAGTAGCTTCATTAACTGTTGTTTTTGATCATCTGTTAGATTAGGATTTATATTTAACGTTTTACCTGGCTCAATTTCTACTGTTATATTTTTGGAGGGGCTGCCAGCTAATGTCTGAGGTAGATTTTCAGTTTCAAGGTTGTGCTGGGATTCAGATTCTAAGATTGCAGTGAAGTGATTGTGTATTTCTGGACTGACCAAAGAAGGTTCATAAATAAAGTTGCTGATTAATTCATCTTCGGTTGAGTCTTTGAGAGTTAAAGCTTGTCCGACAGTTAAAATAGGTTGGGTTTCCTCATCCTCATAATCTAACCATACTGAATTATCGTTATTAATCATGAGTGTGGCATGAGGATAAAGGGTTAGCTGTTTGGTTTCCTGCCCATTAGATATTGTCATTGATCCAGACCTACAACTGATGAAAGCATCTGTTGTAGCCAGCCAAGGTCTTCCTAGAATCAGCGGATGACCTGTTGGCATTATGTTTATGGTATGGTTATATGTTACAGATGTTGTACTTGATGGCAACACCCATGGCATGGCTCTCAATATGATGAGAATTAAGAAGTACGCAGGAGAAAAGTTCACGGAATTTTATGAAGAGAAAAGTTTATAAAAGTTTATTTCATGTGGAGAAAAGTTCACGGAATTTTATGCAGAGAAAAGTTTATAAAAGTTTATTTCATGTGGAAAAACTTACCTTTGGTCCATGGTAGTTAGTCCTTGGAATTTGAACCTATGGTTTTTGGACCATGGCATCTCGACAGACGTGTTGATCCCTAGTATTGAGTTGATGGTATTGGTTTGTTATGGTTTTGGCCCGTGGTATTGGTCCATGATTTGAGGAAGAGCTTGCCTATATAAAGCAAAGGAGATCATTTGGCTTGTGTATGCTTTGGGTTGAATATCTTAAGATCTGAAATATTGGGTTATTGTTTCAAAAGCTCGATCTATATGAAAGTGAAGTGGAAAGCGAATCTGTGAAGGGTGATCTCTCGAGCGCTGTAGCTGCGGAAGTGTGGAGGCGCCGTAGGAGACGCCGCAGGAGGCACCGCAGGAGGCGCCATAGGAGACGCTGCAGGAGGCGCCCAGGAGACGCCACAGGAGGCGCCGCAGGAGACGCCATAGGAGGTGCCGCAGCAGGCGCCGCAGGAGATACCGCAGGAGGCGCCGTAGGAGACGCTGCAGGAGGCGCCGCAGGAGACGCCGCAGGAGGCGCCACAGGAGACGCCACAGAAGGTGTTCTGGGTTTAGTTTTTTGTTATTGTGGATCTAGTTATCTGGGTGACTTACTGGTACTTGATGATCATTTGATATTTATGGATCCAGTTTGAAAATTTATGAAAAGTGGTCCTTGAAAGAAAAGAAGTAGGGGGTTGTAGCTCCCTTCCAGGAGAGACTGGAAAACGAGAGAGAGTTGTAGCTCTCTGCAGGTTGCAGCCTGCGTACTGGTAAAGGACTGCACCAGTACAAGACCATTGTAAAAGGAGTTTCTAATTTGAAAGAAGATAGAGACATATTGCAGCAGGTGGTTTTCACCCACATTGGGTTTCCACCTTATATCTGGTGTTCTTTGATGTGACTGTCTGTTTTTCTTGCTCATTATCTTATGTTACTAATATGCAAAAATAATTCAAAGTGTAAAAAAGGAATATTTGTTAGAAGAACTAGATAATACTGATTCACCCCCCCTCTCAGTATTATTTTCAACAATGCCTTACTCTAAGGCTCCAAAACCTTTCTCTTTTCTATAAGAATGCGGGTCCATGCTGAAGATCTAAAAATACGGAAATGACTGACTTGAAGTTGCATGCTAGTCCAAGCCTAAAAAGGTGTTTTTCCAGTATTAGATTTATGACGAGATATATTCTATATGTATGAGGCAAAAGTGATAGCTTCAACCCACAATTTGATGGAAGACATATTTCATGCAACATGTGATTGGCCATCTCTTTCGAATATCTATTCTCCCATTTGGCCACCCCATTTTATTGCAAAGTGTATGGAAATGTATGCTGCAACTTTATGCCTACAGAGATTCTTGATATATTTTTTGACATATTACTTCCCATTATCTATGCGGAGTAGCTTGATGCGTTTTCCAAACTGATTTTTTGCATGTGATTTAAAAATCTTTAAATATTGAAAAACTTCAAACTTTACTTTCAAGAAGTAAACCCAAGTGAATCTCGTGTAATCATGTATAAATGATAACGCATATCTTGCTTTTATCATTGAAATTACTGGAAATGGACCCGTGAGATCACTATTTACAAGCTCCAAAGGTGAGGAGGCTCTCCATGCATGCCCCTTCTCGAACTTGTCTTGTGGATGATTTCCAAGAGCACAACCATTACAAACACCATTTGAAAATTCAATGGTCGGCAATCCTTTAACCATCCTTTGCTTTCTAATTTGTTGCATATATATGAAATTCAAGTGCCCAAATATCTTGTGCCAAATCCTACTTTCTTCATTTCTATGCGTAAGTAGAAAAATAGAATCTGATTGAGGAACAAAATTAGAAAATATATACAGACGAGAATGATCATTTACCTTGCCAGATGCAATCTTCAAGTTGGTTTGCATATCATAAATTATCATGAAATCAGGGGTAAATTCCACTTTCCTTTCGGTGCCTATGTGTGTCATTTGATACACTGAAAGAAGATTCACATAAAGCCTTGGAATATGCAAGGCATTCTCAAAACTTCCATCTTCAAATTGCACTATTCCTTGTCCAGTTACTTCAAGTGTACAATTGTCCCCCATGAGAACAGGAGGTCCCGAGTATGCATGTAGATAAGAAAAGGATTCCTTTGAAGAAGCCATATGGTGTGAAGCTACTGAATCGATGATCCATTCTTGTGGTGTAGAATGAAGGGAAATCAAAGCATGACCATTTCCCCTTGTTTCTGATGGTTTTTCCTCTGCCTTCTTCCTGGAAATTTCTGGAATGTGATGACCAAGTTTATTTTGTTCACGAGTCTTTGCCATCAGACCAATATTCTTCTACATGCAAGAGGATTTAGGATGATAACATCTATTACAATAAGGACACTTGGAGTTTCCTTTCTTTCCCTTCTTACCCTTAGAGCTAGAAGAATCATCTAGAGGTTTTGAATTTCCTCCCCTTCTTGGATTTGGATCTCTTTCCTTTCCTTTGCCTTTGAATTTTTAATTTAGTTTCGAGTTGAACTTTCGTTTCCCATGCATCGTAAGTGCATGTGAATTTGGAGACTTTAATGAACCCATTTTGATGAGCTTATGATGCTCATGAATAAGAGACTCAATAAATGCATCAAGTTTGGGCATTTTCCATTTATCTCTAGTTACAAGTCTCACAGTATGAAATGTAGAAGCGAAACTAACATATTCAAGGCCTAAATTAGAAAAAATAGAAAGGATGAATTGACCTTCCTGTTTGGATTTATTTATCCTACAATCATGTAATTGTAGAAGCAATGATTTGAATTTCGTAAAGAAATCTTGAATGTTCTCAAAGCAGTTTGGATCTGAGGAATTTAGCTCATTTTCGAGAATATGAGCTCACATCTCATCTTGATTTCTAATCCAAGTGGATATTGGTGGCCACCCTCCAATTCCACTTGGACCCCCACCATTGCTAATTTCAGTTTCTTAGTTTCTTTAATTGTAGCACAATTTACTATTTTTAGCAGTGTTTCGAGTCCTAAACTTCCGGAGCCATTTTGAGGCCCTAAACGACATTTTTTTAGAAATCTACCAGCAACGATTTTTTGTCTAAATGTTTCATTTATGACTTAGTCCTCAGAGAGATATTTCCAACAACCTATCATGCACGTCAAACGGAGATAATATGACCAAGTCGTGACCCCGGAAAGTTGGTTGTCCAACTCACCCAAACAGGGCCCATAAACTCTTGGTGTTACATCTCCTCGGGTTAGGGTTTTGGTTGTTTATGGTTTTCTCTTATTGTTCAATAATAACAAGGCCCTTGAGCCTCATTGTAAGGAAATTCAGAGGCATGTAGCCGCCACAACACTTCTCATAGATAAGCTACCATCGCCTTAACTTGTTTATTTCCATTCCTATTTGTAAGCATATTTCAGTATTTGACATTAATGAAATGAAGTATTATTTCCGCTACATCTCTGTGTTTATGGTTATCTCTGTAATTTTTTGCATTCCTGTTTGAATCCGGATCAGTGGTATCAGAGCGGTCTGCCTTTTTTTTCTCTGTTTTTCTTTCCATGTCCCCTATGAGGTTGGGATATAAGGAGTTAGGGCTTGAACTGGTAGAATCTTTGCAAGACCAACCTCGCAAATCCCGACAACCTCCCATGGCGAATCAAAAGAAAGATGAGGGGGCAGGAGATCCTATCAAAATCTTGCTCCAAGAATCCCTTGAGCGACAGAGGAACGTGATGATGGACATCTTTTCCCAAATCCTTCAGCGACTACCCTGGGGCGACGCATCGGCTTCCAACAGCTACTCTGGAAATGCTACACCATTTAAGGTACAAGTTAATTTTGAAATCTCCATATTCGAGGGTGAGATAGAAGCAGATGTCGTCGATAAATGGTTAAATATGCTAGAGGGTTATTTTTCTGTTCATGATTTTTCTAGTCTGGAAAAAATTATTTTCTCTCTTCTCAAAGCAGCCCCCCACGTCAAGGATTGGTGGGAAACCTACTACAAGCAGAAGGATGAAAGTATAGGCTCCTTATTTTCAGTCGCACCCACGTGGAATTCATTCTAGGATGCCATCAAGGAACAGTACTACCCTGTCAGAAGCTATGAGGATAAATACATAAGGTGGACCACATTGCGGTAGGGAAGGGACCAAGACGTGTTGGAGTTTACCAATATTTTCCATACCCTTCGCAAAAAGTTGTGTATCAAGGATATGGAGCAGCATTTGGTACTCAAATACCACGGTTTCTTGCGTAAGTACATCCAAGAAGAAGTAGAGTCCCTGAACATCTCGTCGCTCAGCACGACATACCGATATGCCATCAAGGTCGAGAAAAAGTTTAAACAGAAGAAGCGAGACTTTGGATTTGCGAATCTGAAGCAAGGGAAAGGTGCCCCCAAACCATAGAAAAAAGGAAAAAGCCAAGGCAGGGTAGCCCAAGACAACCCGCCAAAGTTGCAATCAAAGAACAGCACTGCGAAGCCGAAAAAGGACACGAGAAAGTGATGTGAGTTCCAAAAGAGTTCCACTCACAACACAAGTGAGTTTCGGGCCAAGCAGTCACTGGTCGTTGAGCTAAAGGTTTCAGAATTAGATGCATGTTTCGACTTTGAGTCAAAACCTGATAAAGGGAATGACGAAGGGAAGCAGATTATCAATGCTGAGTCCAACGCCACTGTTGCCACCACGAAGATCCAGAAGGAGGAACTCGAATATCCAGAGGAGGAGGAGTGTCTCTTCCACTCCCAGATGTGGGTAAAGGGCTCCCCACTACAATTTATTGTCGACAGCAGGAGCCAAAAGAAACTTATTTCAACAGAGGTCGTGAAGTGGCTAGGCTTACCAACCACAGCACATCCACATGCGTACACCGTCGAGTGGCTTCACCAAGGACGAGATCTTTGCGTAAGCCAGCAGTGTCACCTTCCATACAACATCAAGCCCTTCGTGGATGAGGTATTGTGTGACATTGCTACCCTTGAAGTTTGTGATGTATTATTAGGACAACCATACTTGTGGAAGCAACATGCTGTGTATGAATCAAGGCCCCGTTCTATTGTTGTTACTTTGGGAAATAAGTTGTATAGGATACCAGAGGTAGCACCACC
This sequence comes from Pinus taeda, assembly GCA_000404065.3. Classification (NCBI taxonomy): domain Eukaryota; kingdom Viridiplantae; phylum Streptophyta; class Pinopsida; order Pinales; family Pinaceae; genus Pinus; species Pinus taeda. The sequence continues at coordinate 57,129 of APFE030814362.1, read as the reverse complement.
TACCGCCATCTCTTTGGTTACTGCAAAACAATGCAGTAAGCTCATTTCCAAAATCGGGAAATTTGTTTTCCTAATGATACGCCCTCAAGGAAAGAAGAAGACGGTGGCCATGACCTCCAGACAGGGCCACTCCGCACACAACTACAGATGGACAAGGTCGTGGAGGAGTATGAGGACATCTTCACCTCCCCTGCAAGGGTTCCTCTACACTGTTAGGTCAAGCACTCCATTGATCTGACCCCAGGTGTGCTGCTTCCAAATGGACCAATATATTAGTGCTCTATTCTGGAGAACAATGAAATCAAGAGGAAGATTTAGCAGCTGCTACAAAAATGTGACATCCATCCGAGTTCATCGCCCTGTGGGAGCCCAATCGTGTTGGTACAAAAGAAGGATGGGACGTGGAGACTTTGTATTGACTATCGGGTGCTAAACAAGATCACTGTCTGTAATAGGTACCTGATTGTTATAGACATATTTGGGCACTTCAACCCCAATCATATATGTCAATAAACCAAGGGCTCTTTAACCCCTAAAAATGTTGTTTCATACCCTAAGGGATCATGGTCAAGTGATTACATCATTTCCCAGAAGTTCCACCTGAAAAGCCACTTAGAACTGGCCAAAACTAGACCATACTAAATGATCTGCTGTCAGGGTGTGATGCATCTCACCTACTACACATGGGAAGTGTGATGCATACTGAAAAGGCCTTCTATGGGGTGCGATGAGCGAGAATGGACAAATGTCTGAGATAGTTTGCTAAGTGGATGATCATGGAATCTTTTAGAAACTTCTCTTATGACACTTGCCTCTATGAATTCGCCCAGGGATGAGTAAGGGATCAAAGAAATCTCGAAGTGGAACCAAGAACTATCAATGAAATGACACTAATCAAAAACCTAGAAGCTCACTCACCCCTCTGCAAATATCTATAAATGGATCCCTCATCTAAGAGATCCAGGGGGCTGGAATTTTGTAATTTGTAAGGAAGTGCTATTGGTTTCTCTTTGAGACATTGTATTGTTGGGTGATCTTGCTTTTCATGAGGTGAAGAGGGCTTTCATGCTCGGAGGATGATGCTAGATTAGACAGCTGGGTTGTAATCCTCTCTTCTACTCCTACTATCAATAAAGTTATTTGAGTTTTCCTCCATATACTTGTCTTCTTGTAAATCTTGTAATGGTGAATGCAATTATATGGTTAATGTACTTCTGATTCTACATTGTTTATGGTATTATAGATCTCTATGCTTTGATGGTATTTTGTTGCTTTGTCTCTATAGGTGTTCTTTAAAGTAGGATAAGCAAGAAAGAAGCGGCAAGCTCTATCAAAGGAGAGAGGAAACAAGCAAGGAGCCAAGCAAAAGATTAAGGTTGGTGCTCTCTTCTTTTCTCTTATTTATCATACATAAAGAAAAACAAAAGTTGCTTTGAATTGTTTGTTTCGAAGATAGCTACCTATCTTAGTGGGACTAGCAGATCAAATAGCAACACTAATTTTCCCGGAAACACCGATCCCACGGATTGATGACCTCCTGGACCAACTGAAGGGGGGTAAAATATTTCAGCAATATCGATTTGAAGTCAGGATATCACCAGGTACCAATTTAACCCTCTGATGTGTGGAAGACTGCCTTCAAAGCCAAGGAGGGCCTTTTTGAATGGTTGGTTATGCCTTTCAGATTAACGAATGATCTTGCAACCTTCATGAGGCTAATGGATGGCATCTTATGGCCATTCACCAACTCACTTGTAGTGTTATACTTGGATGACATCCCGATCTTCAGCTGGAGTTGGGAAGGGAACCTCCACCACATCCGACAGGTTCTCCAAACACTGCAGCAACACAAGTTATGTGCCAATTTGGAGAAATGCATTTTTGGCATGATCTAGGTTCAGTATCTAGGATACATTATTGGTGAATAACGGGTGCATGTGTATCTAGCCAAGATCCAAGTCACTCGGGATTAGCCATATCCAACCACTTTGAAATAGCTTCGCAGATTTCTATGTCTTGCCAACTTCTACCACAGGTTCGCGTTGGGATTTTCTCATATCACTTGGCCCTTGAGTCAATTCACCAAGGGAGGAGCGAAAGCAAAATTATTTTGGTCTGAATCTCAACAGAAGGCATTCACAGAGTTGAAAGATCGCCTCTGCTCGGCACCAGTGCTCGCATTACCAGACTTGCAACAACCATTTGAGGTCGAGATAGATGCCTCTGACTATGCTATTGGAGTATTCCTTACTCAACACGGGCATCCAATGGCATATCACAGTAAGACACTTTCAGACACAGTATGGAAGTATCCTACTTATGACAAAGAGATGTATTCCATTGTGCAGGCCTGCCGACAATAGAAGCATTACATTTTGCTGAAGGAAATGGTCATCCACACAGACCACCGACCCATGCAATTCATACAAACCCAAGGGAAATTGTAGAATGATCGCCATCAGAAGTGGTCCACATACCTGCAACAATTCCATTTGAATATCAAGTATAAGAAGGGTAGCACCAATAATGTTGCAGATTGCCTCAGTCAACCACCGATCATGGTGTTAACCACCATGCTCAACTCTTGTGGGCACGAGACTTCTGATTGGCCACTTCTCTAGAAAAACGACCCAGAATTTGGTTGCACATACCAGACACTCTTGGAGGGTCAGCATGTTCCAGATTTTCACCTCCAGGATGCCCTGTTATGCAACCTGGGTCACCTTTGTGTTCCTTCAAGAAAGCATGCCAAGATGATTTGGGAAGAACACTACAATCAATCTGTTGGGCATTTCGGGGTCGAGAAAATGGTGGTAGTACTACATAAGTATTTCTATTGGCCAAATATTCGACAAGATGTTGTGAAGTACATCAAATCATGCACTACCTACGCCATTGCCATACCGACCATCAAGAAGCAAGGCCTCTATACCCCGCTACCTACCCCTAATCGACCTTGGGAATTCATCTCCATAGATTACATGTTAGGCCTTCCTTCCACTAAGCATGGAAATGACTGTATTTTTATGGTCGTCGACAAGTTCTCGAAGATGGCCATTATGGCGGCCTACAAGAAGAATATCACTACAGAAGCCACTGCTAAACTCTTATTTGAACGAGTGTGGGTACACTTTGGGATCCCACAGTCTATCATCTCAAATCGGGATAGCAAGTTCCTCAGTACATTTCGATCCAGTCTCTGGTCGATGCTGGACACCAAACTCACTAAGTCCACAACCTTCCATCCTCAAACTGATGGCCAGACAGAGGTTGTCAACAGGATGATCATACACATCCTGCGCATGTACAACTCAAATCATCCATGCACATGGGACGAGAGCCTCCCCTATGTTCAACACAGCTACAACCAGGCTATCCACAACTCAACTAGTGACATCCCTTTTCAGGTGGGCTTGGGATTCCAACCACTATGTCCCATTGATGTTGCCATGCCATTTGCAGCTACTCACGCAGATTCGGCTCATGTCCAGTCCGAAACAAATAAGGCAAACAACTTCATTGAGCACATCCAACATATTCACCAACAGGTCCATGACATTTTGGAGAAATCAAATGCCAAGTACAAGCAACAACATGATCAACATCGGGTGCCACACAAGTTTCAGGTGGCCGACAAAGTCTGGTTGCATTTACAAAAGGAATGCCTTACCGGAGCCTATCGGAAACTCAGACCACTACGATATGGTCCTTACAACATTACCAAGGCTGTGGGAGACAATGCATTTGAACTCAACATTCCCCCATTCCTTGGCCTACACCCATTCTTCAATGTAGACCGCCTTCGACCATACTTTCCACCATTACTAGACACATCCAACATTGCAGAACACTCACACCCATAGAGTTAAATCCATATTGCATGGAACAAGCTACAAATGATCAAATCATGGACACACAGATTAAGCACACTCGCCAACAAAATATCCAATTGTATCGAGTTGTCAAAGAAAGCCAACTCCTTCACTAGGGCAAGTGGCTCACCAGGGACCAAGTTCAGTAGAAGTTCCCTCATCTCATGGAGGAACTGAATGCAATGGGGACCATTGCTTCCTAACAGGGGAGGAATGATCCAAGTGGATATTGGTGGCCACCTACCAATTCCACTTGGACCCCCACCATTGCTTCTTTCAATTTTTTAGTTTCCTTAATTGTAGCACAATTTACTATTTTTAGCAGTTTTTTGGGTCCTAAACTTCCGAAGCCGTTTTGAGGCCCTAAACAACTTTTTTTTGGAAATCTACGGCCAACGATTTTTTGTTTAAAATCATCTTTTTTGTTGTAGTCCTCGAAGAGTTCTTTCCAATGGCCTATCATGCACGTCAAACAAAGATAATGTGACCAAGTCACGACCCCAGGAAGTTGGTTGTCCAACACACCCTAACGGGGCCCATAAACTCTTGGTGTTACATCTTCTTGGGTTAGGGTTTTCGTTGTTTAGGGCTTGCTCTTATTTTTCATAATAACAAGGCCCTTGAGCCTCATTGTAAGGCAGTTCAGAGGCATGTAGCCGCCACATCTCTTCTCAGAGATAAGCTACCATCAGCCTAGCTAGTTTATTTCCATTCCTGTTTGTAAGCATATTTCAGTATTTTACATTAATGAAATGAAGTATTATTTCCACTGCATCTCTATGTTTATGGTTATCTCTCTAATTTGTTGTGTTCCTGTTTGAATCTGGATCAGTTTCGAAATAAATTCTCCAAGATTTTTCAAACCTCATTCAGAGTGATGCATGTGTCCACGTGGGAACACAATGTTGGATATATGGACAACGATAAAAGACCAAAATCCTCATCCATCATGTTGAAGTATTTGGATTTTTCAATGGCGAAATTTGGTTTAGCTTCTGTATTCATAACTATCTGATACAAGCCTTTTCCTCTGAGGTGAAGCAAAATCTTTGACCTCCATTGGAAGTAGTTATCTAGAGTAAGAATAGATGAAGATGAGAACTCCATTCTTTCACCTTGCAGTTGTAGCAACAATTGTGTCAGTTCTCCAATATTTTGATCTGCAAATCAAATCTCTGAACAATTTCCAATTCTTTGATCTTCAAACCTCCAAAATATTGTTCATACACCTTCTCCAAGCCCTTGTAGCTCTGATACCATGTAAAATTATAAGAGCACAAATACGGATCTAGCTAAAGAATAATTGCACAAACTTGCAAGAAATTGAAAAAGAAAATTGGAATCAAGAATGAATTTGATTACTTAATATTGGTTTGAAAATCAATACATAAAGCAACTAAGTTAAGCTTAGTTCGGCTTGTAATAACTATGGATAATTAAAGCTAACTGAAGCTAAGTATGTTTTATGTTCTGTTAATGTGCACATGCACCACATGCAAGCACTAGAGTTAACTAACAAAAGTCAAGTGCAAAAACACTTGTAAGCACTCGAGTTAACTAAATAAAGCCAAGTGCACACCACATGTAAGCACTTGAGTTGAGCAGAAGCTAATTAAAAGTAACTAGGTGCATGTACACCAACAAAAGTTTAAGTATTGGGATTGTATTAACTGTTTGATTATTTTTAAAAATTTCAAATTCTGAAATTATGAATGATCATAAACTTAAAATTATTTAAAATTAGAAAGTAGTTTAGATTAGTAAATGAAAAAATATTGAAAAAAAAATAATAAATATAAATACAAAATTTAATTTAATTCATAAAAATTTATTATCAAATAGATTTATTTAAGTTCTAAGTCATTTTATTCTTAATCTTTGTTTAGGACTTTGCATTAAGTGTTTTGATTATAATATTATTATTTTTTTTGTAAATATTAAATTAATTATTTTTTATTTTCATAATAGATAAAAAAAATATTTTTATATCATTTTATGGTAAAGGAATTAAAATCTTCGAAAATTATAAAGCAAATTGTTTAATAAGAAAAAAACAGAACATAAGAAAATACTAAAGACTATCTTTTTAACTTGGAAATGTGCTTTTGCAGCCAACTTTACATTTTGTTTTTCAATATTTCCATGTAAAGTAATCTTCTTTTTGAACACTCATTTATCTCCAATGGGTTTCACTTCATTGGGAAATGATAGCAAGTCCCATCTATCATTCTTTCGAAGTGCATCCATTTCGTCTACCATGTCCACCAATGCCTTCGTCTACCATGGCCATCAATGCCTTTCCTTATGGGTGCCTTCTCTCCCCCTTCCACTAGCATATCTACTCAATGTCCTTGTACAACTTTCGTTACCTTGTCAAAGTATTTTTTCTACACCTCTATCTCCTCTATCTCCACTGCTTTATGTAGAACTCAGGTTGCGGTAATACTTGTTACTTTTGTATAGATTTCTAATAAATACGTGGGCATTTCACTGACCTTTTTCATTTCTTAATGTGATTTTCAAAACAATAACATATTTCAAAGTATATGGATATGAATACACTCTAATATGGAGAATATACATAGCTACTACTTCTAATACTGGTTAAATACAGAGGTGGGTTTCCTTATATCCAAAATAAACTTGCATAATTATATGACTTCTAATTTTGATAACAATCATTTAAACATCCCACCATTCCATATTTAAAATCATGGCATAATAAAAAAAATCGATCATTTCGAAGTTGTATTGACCATATACTCAATCACATATCCTTATTGCACCTAGATATTTGATGACTTTTGTATGTCAATTTTTTTTACATGAAACAATAGCACACACATTTAATGTTGTTCAATATTCAAAACAAAGACGCAATTAAAATAATAATAGATCTCATTTTGAAGAATCACATATCCATATTGCACCTACATAGCATATTCGATGACTTGTGCGTTACTCAAAATTTCTATGCATGAAATAATAGCACACCTATTTAATGATACTATCCTTTACAATAGTTTTCCATTTAGTTTTTCATGTAAAATAAAAACAAAACCTAACCCTCCGACTCATCCTTCACTTACTTTCCACTTTCTTGCAACGCTTGCACTATTTTTTCATAACTTTCTTTTCGTATAATTTTTTTTTTAAATAACTCAACCTTCTCTCCCAAATGAGAAAATGATTACTTTTTATATATACTTGCTTTCTTTATCTTACATATTGCATACTCGTTTTCATAGATACATCTTTGTTATTGCATACTTGTTTGCATAGATACATCTTTGTTATCTCATTTACATTAGCTTATTGTTATTCATGTTATAAATATTTCAAATTGGAAAAAATATAAGTGTCTTTGCCTTCATCATGCCAACAAATTATTTTTTATATATAGAAAGTTTCCCTTCACATGTATGGTTTACTTATCTTTGGTCCAAATTCATTTATACTTCATTTTTTGACAATAGATTTCCTTGCTTGATTAGCTACACAATCTACTCTAAATAGTGATGGAAAGAAGGCAGTCCAACAAAGCCACTACACACTTAATAAGGAAAAACAAACACATGTCATTGTTTGCTTTACAATAGTCACTGGTACAATATTCCTTCTCAAACCAACCCTAGTCACATTTCCCTACCTACCCAAATCCGTCTTCGTCCCCTTCCATCCACTCTTATGTCATTATCCCCTCTATTCCCACTTTCCATTAGAACTCCTCCCAACCTTGCAATTTATTTTCATCCTACCTTCCCTATTCAACAATACCCCCATGTTGCTTCCGCTTTAAATCCCCATAATTTCCATGGAAACCCTCTCCAACATGCATACCATTGTTTTCATGAAAGGATTGATGCACTTGGCCCCTTCAATATTTCTCCATTTCTAACAAATCTTACCCATCCATGAAAACAAAATTCGGTCATGATGTCATCATTTGTTGTTTTTTTGCCTAAAAATGATCTATCCATCGCTTCTTCTTATCAAACAACGTGGATCTAGGAAAAAAACCACACGTCCTCTTTTTCATAACTCAAGTTGAGGAGAGACTAATTGCATACGTCAACCCAATTCTTCAAATGACCCATGCACATGGAGGCCAATACAAGTACTCTAACCATACCATTATCTTCCCTCAATATATAACTAATATCGTCACCTCACTTCTCTACATGATCTCATAGATAAATATCCTTGTTGTTAATAAATGTAGCTCTGACCAACAGCCTATGAATTCTTTGTCACTAGATCACGAGTTCTAGATACTTTGTAGTGTGAACTAGTAAATGGTCCACACTACAAGGATGTTCATCTTAAACCATAAGCATTATTTTCTTTTCCTATTCTCCCTATAGATATATCCCCATTCTACGTCATGTTACCACCACTTCCCCTAAACCCCAAAAATTCCTTCTTGATATTTTTGATCCCGTCCGTATCCACCCCCGCCCATCTAACCTTCAACCATCCTCTTTTATGTCAATAGTTCTAAATACACATACTGAGTTTGATGAAATATATTCATGCGTGAAATTTTCTAATTCCACACCCACCCATTCGCCTTTTTTGGCCTCTTTCCAGTCAATGAATACAACATTAAAGGCCTCTTCTCCATGGTATTCCCCACACTCTTCCCCTTAGGTTCTGCCATGACAAACCAACCAAGAGGAATTTTATGGGAGGGTTATTAAGCTATGATATCTCATAAGTGTCTGATTTTGAAAAAAAATCAAAATGAATCCTCAATGGTTGACAACGATGGATTAAGTTTTAGAAAAAATGAAGTCACCATCTCATCTTGACTTGTTAAACAATGGATTCCTACATTATATGTTTTCCTTACAAAAGGTGGTAAATTTTCATTTCTAGATACACGTACAACCACGCACTTTCCTATAACCTTGGTATGCCAAAATAGTAGCAAAAATATAGTACAATAGCACGGATGTGATCCATTCAAAGTATGATAATTACAAAATTAGTTATGGGAAATGACGAGCCTTATGAAAAATGTCATCTCACAAAGTTGGCCTTGGTGTTGACACTAGATATGGTCTTATAGTTGTTAGTTCTTGTAGCTTTAGAAACGTCATATTATCAAACCCTATGGTATCAAAGGGAAGCATTGTTGGATAACTTTTTAGAATTATAGAATTAAGTGAGAGAAAATATTTGCATGGAGTCTTAATATGTTATGTTTCTTCCCTCCAAAGGTGGTAGTTTAATAATTAGCATGTAGTGAATAATAATTATGTTGTCAACCATATTGGACTATTTGATCATTGTGACCTATCATGTTCTTTCAATAATTATTTTTTGATATCATAGAAATTAGTGGGAGATCTCGCCTCCAATTATGGATGATCATTGTTGGTACCTCACTTTGTAGTGGACACATGTGGTCAACAAGTCAACATTGGAAATATCAAGCTATTTAACCTTTCTTGCCACTTGTTTCTTTTTCTTTGTTATACTTTGGCAATAGAAACATTATGATACTTATATCGAAGCGTATGAGAAGTAAGAGATTTATTAATTCATACTTGCAAGTAAGCATGCTTTAGCTATTAGAGACACTTTGGAGTTGGATTGGTACAAGGCCAATTTGCTGATGTGATATTTTGTAGGTGTAGAGGATCGAGTAGAAATATAGGGGATGTTGTAAAAGAATTGATTTTCAAATTTTTCTTTCCATTGGTTTTGAATGACACCACAAAGATGTCATGTTTAAAATTTGGAGGGCTAGCTCTAAAATTTTCTATGAATTGTAGCATTTTCTCAATCTTGTAGCTTTCCTTTAGAAGCAAAAGAATTTTGTGGATTTTCCTATAGGGGAGCATTCCAGTGGAGATTTTTTTCGTTGAATCAATAGGGTTTGATGGAAATTGGATGGTGATGACTATGGAATGAAAACAAGATGGAATGAGAATGAACATTGGTGATGCAATGATAAAATGGTTGAGATAATATGTGAAATGAAAATTGGAATGGTTTGTTGGTATGCAAGATTTGTAAGTAAATGTTTTGATAGCCTTGCAATCTATCTTTCTCTTAGACTTTTCTTTTAACTTTTGAGATTGGTTCTAATGTGATTTATGCTCCATTTTTGTAAGTATATCATGGTTATTCACATTCAACAAACTTTTGAGATTCATTCTAATGTGATTTATGCTCCATTCTAGTAAGTATGTCATGGGTATTCACATTCAACAAAAACAAAATAATAAGAAGATCAAACGCATAAATTTAAATAGAAATCTCCTTTGTTTTTCCTCCTCCTCCTCTTCTTTTTTTCTCTTTTCCTTTCTCTCTCTCTCACCCTTTTATTGAAATGGTGTCATTTTTGTTTTCTCCTTTGCTCTACTCTACCATGCCTATAAAATGTTTCTTAGCAAAGCATTTATTTTTATTTGTGAACTTAAATCTTCTTTAGAAGATGTTTTCAACTAAAAGTGGCTCATATGAGGTTTTCACCCAAGGTTTCTTGTAGAAATAAAAGTTTGCTTCTTATCAATTTTTCGAATTGTGACAAAGACATTATGGTAACACTTTTCAACAATGTAGAGCTCCAAACACTTAATTATCAACTTCCCTTTGAAGTCCTTAAAATTAGAGCCATAGAGTAAGACCCAATCTTCTTCCCTCAATTCTCTGAACTTAATGAACGAACTTATTACTACAGATTTTCCTCTAAATGTAGATCATTTAAGCGTGGAAAACAATAACATTTCAATGCATTCAGTTGGTATCTTCTCTCTTCCTAAACATCTGATGCATTCAGTTGGTATCTTCTCTCTTGCTAAACATCTGATAGATCCATATTCAATTGTGATGCTATCCTTAAAGCTGCAAATTCGAAGCCAACGGATAATATAACTTTATTACCCCAGGCTAACCCATAAAAAATGTTGTTGCCTTCCATGTTGTGTTGTAAGCTTATGCTATTTCTATGAACGTATAAGTACAACGAAATCGCGAGTCATGTTGCGGAACCGGAACAGGAGGCTATGGACACTTTCAAAGTGGAGCCCGACGCTTATCTTGAAATTGGAGATGGGGATTTGAGTGGACCAAAAGATATGGAGTGGCGTGAGAACAGCTCCAAACTCCATACTAAAAATAAAAAGCCAAACGTTGAGGACATACGATGAATCAACGATGTGGAGATGTGGAGATTTGTCCTTTACTAAAACGCGGCAAATCAAAGATCCTGTTTTAATAGAATTTCCTTCCCTTCAAAATTATATGGAAAGTAGGAGACGTCCACTCAGATAGCATGTGAAGACTATATCGTATCTTATCTTGAAATTGGAGATGGGGATTTGAGCGGACCAAAAGATATGGAGTGCCGTGAGAACAGCTCCAAACTCCATACTAAAAGTAAAAAGCCAACGTTGAGTACATACGATCAATCAACGATGTGGAGATGAGGTGGTTGCAGGTCGAGCCAATGTTGATTTGTCCTTTACTAAAACGCGGCAAATCAAAGATCCTGTTTTAATAGAATTTCCTTCCATTCAAAATTATATGGAAAGTAGGAGACGTCCACTCAGATAGCATGTGAAGACTATATCGATTCTCCGATCGCAAGTCAAATCAAGAGGCATGGATATCATTGACTTTTGAAAACCATCTGAAACGTAGGAAGATGATGGGTTCAAACGTCAAAAATATCCGTTAACGTGTGGTATTGAAGTTGTATGGATTAATAATCTCCACTTATACTCCACAATTACGCCTTAATAATTTGCATTAGATTTTTCATTTGGCTCTGTACATTGATTGCATTTTTATAAGGGTCTATTGATTGCATTTTCTGTTTTCATTTTTCATGTCTGGGGACTTTTGGATTCGGTCTTTTCATTTCTCTATTCCTAATTAAATCTAAACTAAAATTTATTTATTTAAAAAATAAAAAAAATCAAATCAACAAAAATCGTCGGCATCAAATTTTCTGATATGAAGATGGGTCAAACATATTAATCTCTCATAATACACTAGAAGCTGACCACAAAAGTCTCATGTTTACTCCCTGGGCAAGTTATTGCAACTTGCAACGAAATTTAATTAACATGATTCTGATAAGGTTAACTCCCTACCTGCGTTTTTTTTTAAATAGTTCTGAAGTTTTAGAAGTCTAACCATGATATGGGATGATTATTATCATAGTCTAACCATGTTAACCATAGTTATTCTATATTTTCAATATATTTATAAATTACAAAAAAAATCATTCTATTTTCATATTGATATTTAACACTTTTTTAATTACTTAATAATTTAGATTTACAAAATTTTTAAAATTTAGTTTTTAAAAAGATGTTAATATTATTATTATATTTATTATTATTTTTTTGATTAAATATTTATGAATATTAAAATTTTATAAAATATATTCATGTTTTCAAATTTCTTTCAATTTTTTTAACAAATAATTTATATATTTATTAATTTTTATATTAAAGTTATTTGAGAAATATAAAATTTTAATTGTGCAAATTTAATTATTGAAGATTTTTGTATTTCAAACTTGAAATTTTTTCAATTTTTTTAGTAACTTTTCATTAAATTAGAAAAATTACATGTAGTAGATGCTTGTGGCATATGCAGTCTCCTGGCCGTAGCCTTCAAAAAAATATCAAGGTATGTTGGTCGTAGCCATGCAAAATTATATAATTTTGTACATAATTTACCACATAGGGTATATTGATAAGTCCAAGAGCAATAACAAATGTATATAATAGGTCAACTAGAAACTGTGATAAACACTACTGAAAACTGTAAGAAAATATTTAGAGTCTATCTGCCCTCTGATATGCCAAATCTATATATGGACGATGATAGTACTGGTAGTGTTCCTCTCCATGCTGCTCTTGTATTAACCACAGTCCTCTAGGACATGCCATGGCCGCCTTGGCAAGTTGGTCAGCAGCCGAGTCACGTTCCCTGTAAATATGTTGACATGAAATATAATTAAATTGAGTTTTTAAGACCATGATTTCATCCAGTATGTTCCTGAGAGAGTGCACATGACATGCATGAATGTTATTGAACCAATTGATGATGATTATTGAGTCTCCGAAAATCTAAATATGGTTGCATGGATGTGCAAGTGCAAAATGTAATAGATGTCTCAGAGAGATCAATTTTGCAAAGTTGTTTGTTCCCAATACTAACCCCATTTGTATTTTGGAATGGTGGTTTCAGTTTTATGAAGTAGGATTCCCCCACCACAGCCTTGTTCTTGTGCTGCACTATCAAAATAGGCCCAGGGAATATAGCGATCAATGGTTTTGGGTAGGACAACACGAGCCATAGGTCTATGATATTCTTAAGATATTTCGTGATATGTAGCAATAATTTTTGCAATAGTGGACTGCAAACTAGCCATTTTGTCTCTGAAAATGATCCCATTCCTTGCCAACCAAACAGACCAGCAAATAACTAGGGGAAGGCAACGCACTTTTGTATTCAAGTTTGCTGCTCACCAAATATCCCAAGCATCTGTTATATTTTGTCCCTTCCATCTGATAGTTATGGATAGGGCAGCACGGATTTGACTCCAAATACGATTTACTGTCGAGCAAGTTAGGAATAGGTGGTCATTTGTTTCCTCTGCCTGCTGACAGAGCACGCACCAGGTAGAGCCGATGAAAGAAAGATGCATTAAGTAATGCCTTGTAGCTGTCTTGTTTTGAATGACATTCCACATAAACAACTTCGTTCGCGGAGGCAATTTGAGCTTCCATAGCTTCCCCCACCAATCCATAAGCACATGCGATCTGTGTGCAATGCGAATAACATGATAGCTAAACTTCGAGGAGTATGTGCCATGTTCAACGGGGTCTGTATGAGTTCATCTGCCTTGTCTTTTATACGGACATGAGATTCAGTCAGTGTTGTGATATAACCTTCCCAATCTTGATTCCAATGTACAAGAATGCCTAAGTGCTCCACTGATAGCCATGATTGTGTAAAAATAGAGCTATTCCCCCGATCATCAACATAAGCAATCACATTTATATTCCTGTTTTTGAGAAATTGTGTGAGGTCAGGAGGTAATCGAAATATGTTCCCACAACCCAACCAGGGGTATAAGCCAATGTGAACGGATGAGCCATCGTTAATTCTCCATGCTAACCCATTTTTTATAGTAGGCATAGTGTAGGATCACTCGCCAAACTATAGATATCCCAAATCTCTGCCAAGTGGGCAATCATATCTAGTCCATGAGTTGTTGAGGCCAGATATATTTGTAATAGATAACTTTTGTTTAGAGACCATGAGAGGTGAGGATAAGCCAACCCATCTTTGTAGCAAGTGCATGGGCGAAGGAGGATAAATCCTTCAGTCCCCAACCACCCCATTTCTTTGGTATATCAATATGTTTCTAGCCCACCCAGACAAATGGTCTACCTTCCTAATAGCCATTCCAAAGAAATCTGCAGCATATCCTTTGTATTCGGGATAATATTCCTTTATGAATCTAAGCCAAAGGCATCCAATAAACGGGAGCAACCTCAATTTATTTCAACTTAAACTGGAAAAGAATCTATTTTTTTTTTTTTTTTACAAGTTTAATATATTATTGTTCAAATATATCCATTACTTGAAATTATAAGAATCTATTAGCTTTTTTTATTTTTATTTTTATTTTACAAGTTTAATATATTATTGTTCACATATAGCTATTACTTGAAATTATAGTCTCTACATTGCTCTCTATTCAAGCCTTTGTCGTCATCTCCCTCTTCATCTGGTCCTCATGATGTTGGTTCGAAACGCCCTCTTCATCTAGTCTTGATGATGTTAGTTCGAAACGCGTCAGTAAAAAATTTCTCTTATATAATTTTTACAGAAAAACTTTTCTTAATTCATTATGAATCACAAAAACATAAATACAAAAATTTAATATAATTCGAAATTAATACTTATTAATTTCAAACACAAAATTTTATATATTAATATAATAAATTCTAATTCTTTTTAACAAAATAAATATAAATTATAATTTGAAAGATAAAAATATACCTATAACTCCTTTTACAAAGTGGAAAGATGACTCATAACATTAAAAAAAGAAGACATAGTATTATAAATCCTACCCTTATTGCATAGTTTGAAGCTTTAAGTTAATGCCTTATATACAAAGTGAAAACCATACTTGCTAGATTATACACTATTCCTCGGAGCTTCCAAAAACTAAAATAAACTCAGAGAGCATACAATTTAATTTATTCTAATATAAATATCATTTAATAATTCCAATAAATAATGGTATATTTTTATTTATTATAATATAGTTATTAATTATTAATTAATTTTAGTAAGTGGAAGTAATTTTTGTTCAGTGGGAAAAAAATAGAACACTCTTATATTAATATAAATGTTTTACATATTTCATTGGTTTTTAACTTGTGTGACAATATTTCTTACTAATGTCTATCGGAGCAAGTAACAAGGATCTTCGGTGACAATAAAAAATACCATGCCTCTCAAAGAAGCATACATTGCAAAGAGTAACAATGACAATAGAATAGAGAAAGAAATAAAGGAGTTGCTTCAACTCTTGTAAAATATTAATGGAAAAAATAAAATAGCAAGGGTCAGAGCTTATTGCTCAAACATACCCTATCTGTAGATCGCTCCACTTTGAAAGACCTTGAAGAACATATACCCAGGAAGCATGGGCACACCACTCTTGGAAAGAAGGTTTGTTTAGAGTTTTTTCTCACGTTAAAGATGTTGGAAAGAGACCTCCATGAAGGACAACCTCAGCTTCAAGATCATTTGTACCTAGTTACAAAGTGAGGGGACATCTAGAGTATGTTGGCCTTGAATCCATCTGATCACCGAGAGGGAATCTCCTACAACCAGAAAATTGTCTAAATCCAACCATTTGGAGCATTGGAGGGCACCTCATAATGCCAGCAACTCAGCCTGATAGTTATCCCCAACAACAACGGACCAATAGAATTTATAGTGGACATAGGGATCCAATTTGAGTAAGACACCAAAACCACAGTCATCGTTCGAGGAAGCACCATCAAAGAAACAAATCGGGAATCTTCCATCCAAATCAACGAATGAAATGGACCTGGATGGGGCTTTGGGGTACTAGTGAGCAACTTCCATGAAACGAGTCATGATCTAGAGGGAGGTGGACATAGTGTCAAAGGGAATGCCTTTGAGGATCAACTTATTTCTAGATAACCAAATGCCCCACTAGACATAAAGGGGGACAAATCTATAAGAAATTGCTTGGAGAGACCATGACTCAAAATAGGCAAGAAAGGAGGAGCGGTCAGAATGGATATTGATACCAAGGAGGAGAGGGATCATACTCCAGATGGCAATAGCAAAGGGGCAATGTAGGAATAGATGGAGAAAGTCCACGAAATTTGACTGGCAAAGAGAGCATCTACCAAGCCCCACAAATCCTTTTTTTAGCAGTTGTTCCTAGGTGAGGATGCGATTGTGTAAGACCAACTAGGAGAAGAATTGATTTTTTAAGGGGATTTCCCATAGCTAGAACTTGGAGGTGCAACCTGCTAGAGGATGAGGGGGGATGTTGGAGGAAATATATAGTCATGCACATCCTTAGCAGTGACCTGTCCATTCAAAATCCATCCACCCCAAACAAGTTGATCAGGTTGCATAGTGAATGAGATGCCATCCTGAGTGAGAAGATTGCGAAAAGATCCCCATTTAGTGGCCAAGGCGTCTGTAATAACGAGCATAAGGCCAAACAAGAGCATGACAAGGGAAGGGAATGTTCGATCTAAGGCTGGCCAGATTATGGAAACCTAACTGGATGAGAGTGTGAATTAAGGGGACTGATAATGTGTGGCAATCCAACATATCTTTATTGACACCCCTGCTAACCATAATTTATTGTCCATCACCCACCAACCACAGGAGATTGTTGCAAAGCCACGGAACAACATGTTTGAAACTACGCTAGGTATATGATGCATTCAGATTCGATGGCAGCCCCGCTTGCATCCATTCCTCCAAGCCCTGAAAGTGGATGTATTTAGTGAATAGAATGGTATTCCAGAGTCCCCTTTCCCTAAAATCCCTCCACATATTCATGGTTAAGAGGGAGATAATGAATCTTCTAAGGTCTAGGATGCCCCAACTGCCCAACTTAACAAGCATGGAGATTGTGCTAAGAGCCACAAAATTAGGTTTTTTATTTAGGCATGCACCAGACCAAATAAAGTTAGCACTGATGGAGTTCAGTATATGAATAATAGTCTGAGGAATATAAAAGAGATGCATCTAGAAAATAGGAAGTCCTTGCAACACCGCTTGGTCACGATGACCATGCCCCTCATAAACAACCATTTATGGTCCCATCGAGTGACAATATTCTTGAATTTGCATACAATCCAGTCCCAATCAAGAAATTTCTATTTTGAGGGTTTTAAAAAGCACCCAAGGTATTTAAAGCCATTAGACAGGGGGCAGATGGAAACGACAAATAAATTTGCAATTTCAATTATCTCTGCCAAATTACCATCATCCGATATGAGTTCTAATTTGGAGCTATTGATATGTAGCCTAGTTGTGTTGCCAAATTTCAAGAATACCCTATGGAAGAGTGACCATTTTGAAACTTTTTCGAAACCAGCACAAAGAATGTCATCCACAAATAGAATATGGGACAGGTTGTAGGTGTTGGAAATCCTACAACTAGAAATATTTCCAACTTATATCATTGCAGAGATATCCTTGCTGAAGGAGTCCATAACAAGGATGAAGAGTGAAGGTGACAACACCAACATTGTCTGAGGCTCTTATGTATCTTGAAGAACTGAGTTGGTTCCCCATTGATGAGGATGACCATTGAGGCTGATGATATGCATGTCTTGATCCATGAAACATGGCTATGATTAAACCCAATTCTGTACAAGATCATGGTGAGAAATTCCCAGTCCACACTGTCAAATGCATAGGAAAGGTCGATTTTCATGAGACAGGATTTTAGCTTCCTCACCTTGATCAAATGTATACGTTCTTGTGCAATTTCCACTGCATCCTATATCCTCCTGGAGGACAAGAAACTAAATTTCTCCATAGATAAATGAGGAGAAATAATCTTCTTGACATGGTTAGCAAGGATTTTAGACATCATTTTGTAAATAACATTGCACAAGGAAATTCCCCTATAGTTAGAGAAAGAAAGTGGTTTATGAATATTAGGAATCAGAGTAACAAAGGTGGAGCTAATAGAACTTGAAATGAGCCTAGAAAGCTTCACATTCTCTAGCAAGTTGACTAGATCTGGTCCCATTAGCTCAAAGAAGTGGAGGAAGAACTTATCTGGCCAACCATTGGGCTGAGGGATCTTATCTTTGGCCATCTACTTTAGAGTCTAGAGCAATCCGCCTTCTGGTATTTGAGCATCCATGAGTAATGTATCGTCATCATTGACGATGACAGGGAACTTATTTATTAAGTCCATTTTTCTGCCATATGAGCTACGTCCCTATCCATGAATTTCTTTCTAAAGTGTTGGAATACGACTAGATTAATGTCCATAGGGGAGGAGAGGGTAATACCTATTTCATTTGTGACAGTCCAAATTGTATTTTGTTGTTTTCTTTTGCAGGCAGCGTGGTGGAAAATTTTGTGTTCTTATCTCCACCCTTTATCCAAGCAAGGGGACTTTTTTTCCTCCATTCCTCTTCCTGTATTTTAAGGATTTCCTCCTTCCTTTGAATCACATTTAGAATTTCCTTGTGTTGTTTAGAAAAGAATAGACCAAGAGAAATTCGGTCAATAAGGAGGGAAATCTCATGTTCAATGGAGCGCAACTCCTGATTCAGTGCTTCTCGATGACAATGGACCCAAGGTTTAACAACAATATTCAATCTCCTTAGTTTTTATGTAATCTGATATATGGATCATCCGAAGGTGGATAAATTGATGGGGACTAGGATTTATGCACCAGGTTCTGGAAATCAGGATTATTGACCCATATATGATTGAATTTAAAGGGTATATTTCCATGTTCAATTCATTCCACCAATCAAGAAAGATAGCATCATGGTCTGAGATTTAGGAGAATAGAGTCCAAGATTTGATGTTGATCGACTTTTGGCAAAAGTGAGAATCCATAAAGAACCTATCTAATCTTTTCGCAATGAGATCAACCCCCGATATACCATTTCTCCAAGTCAGGCAGAGGGGATCAAGGACGATATATTTGACGGTTTTCCCATCAAAACGGTCAATGTGGAAAGGGGAAATTGCATCCAATTTTGACCCATTATCCCAACACTCACTGACCTCAAATGTAAATTTTAGATCCCTGCCATGATCATATGATTAATGTCCATAATTCTAGAAGAGTCCATCAGATCCCAAAAATCTTTACGACTTTTGTATGGGGCATAAGCATTCATAATATGAAGTCTGTGATTCCAACCCTTGCAGTGACTAAACAATATAATACATGCATCAAATTTGAATGCCTGAAAGGATAATTATGTAGGGTTCCATATAGTGGCTAGACCCCCAGAGAAACCATGTGAGCTAGTGGCACAACCATGCCATGATGGACAATTTTTTAGAATAATATCTAGAGCACATTCCTTAAACAACATAGTTTCCTGGAGTAGGACAATCAAGGGTTTGTTTGTGGATATGCAGATTTTGAGGGATCGAGTTGTATTGGCAGATCCCAGACCCTTGATGTTGAGAGACATCACCTTCATTAAGGAATGGATGTGCCAGGATATGATGCTCTAAGGTCCCGAGAAGGAGCTTCCTCCGATGATTTAAGAGATTTGTTCACTGGTCCAGGATCAAAATAAGGATACAAATTATCCCCAACATATTTAGAGATATAAGAGTTCAGTTCAGTCTCAATATCCCCACATAAGGAGAGTTTCTTATACTCAGTTTTGTTCTTTGTTTTCCCTCGACTGAGATTAGCATTCTTCACCCCCCCCCCCCCCCCCCCCCTGTGGACTTGGATCCCAAATATTGAGAAGTAAGTTTCTTGATTGATATAGCTTCAGTACCAAATCTGGGATTAACTGCTAGTGAATGTATTTCTAAATTTGTTAATGTGGGGGAAAAATTAACATCGCCATTTACAGTGTTATGAATTGGGGACAACAAAGAAATTTTGATCAACTTCTTTGGAGTCAACTCTATCTCTTTACCTTTCCTTTTTGAAGGAGTCCTTGGAGAGTGTTTAATGAGCTTCTCCTAGGCACATAAAGGGATGATGCAAGGCACATCGTCCCTGATAAGAGCAGTGGCCCCACCGGCCAAGAAATTTATTCAGATTGGAGTAGCTTAGGGGGATTTTCCTGGAGCATCCAACAGATACTTAAGGGACCAATCCGCAGAAAAATCATTGTCAATATTAACAAGTTGTCTGATCACAGAGATAAACTCATTTTTCCTCCAATAGCTTCCATAGTTTCGACTAAGATAATTGACCATCACATGTGAATTTTTGTGGCATACTAGGCACCTGAATGGGATCCCCCAGTAGTCGATTTATTGACGAATGGAGAAGGTCGCGCAATAGATCTCGATAGCGGCTGGAAGACCTCTTGATAAATCCACTTCCACCATTAACCAAGCTACTTTTTTATCTAATAGGCCCATGCAGCCTTCATCCACGTAATACAATTTCCAAATTTTGTTGGCAATTTCCTGAATTTCCCTCTCCATCCAAAGCTCAATGGGAAGGCCAAGAAATTTGGCCTAGATGATCTTACGCTTGGGGTCCTCCACCACTAGGTCAAAACCCACATTCCAATTTTGTAATGCCAGGAAACCATGTCCTTTTATCCAAGGTAAAGTGGTGATTTTGACTACATCCTCTTCCATTAGAAAGTGGAAGCCAAACCAGCCGTTTACCATCATGCTGACTTTTGGCCTATAATCGAGGAGGGAAATCCAACTATTCTGTATCCATTCCTTAATTTGTGCACCATTCATTTTGATGTATTCCCAGCGGCCAACTAGTCAATGTTTCCTTAGTCTTTTCACATTGTCCCGATAAATTTCAATAACCAAGATTAATTTTTCAACATCCTCCCATGCCTTAATGGGTTTCTTAGCCTTTTACCTGTGTTTATTTCCCCTTATCAAGTTGTCCAGTGATGTCTGCATTGCATCACCCTCTTCAATTATAACTTGGGATTCTTCCTGCCCCAACGAGTGGTCCATGCAATTAGAGATCTTGAAAGATTTTGCTACATTTCTCATGACATCCTACCTGGCACTAGACCAACCCCCCTATGAGTTTTTTTAGAACACTTCTATAGTAAATTTCTTTTTCTATAGCAATGGTCACGTCTATAAAAAATTCCACGTCAAAGTCAAGGTACATTATGAGAGATTGACTGTCCATTTGATAGATATCAGAATACCTTCCCTCAGAACAGTATTGAGATTGAAATTCGAACGAACATAAGACAAGAAGTTGCAAAAATAAAATTTAAAATATAATATTATCTAAATACATTATAAAATATTTTCTTATATTTTTTAATACATATTATTTTCTCTTCCAACTTGACATTATGGAAATCTTGATAAAAATTTTGTCCATTTTAAATATTTATATTTAAACTTGTAATGTTTTTACATTAAAAATATTCATACCATACAAAATAAAATTTTTACTAATTTATTAAATTATTATTTTTTTAGTTATTTTCAAATTAGACTAGAAATATGAATATATATATATATATATATATATATATATATATATATATATATATATATATATATATATATATATATAATTTTAATTTAATTTAATATAATCCATATAATTATTATTTTGTGACATGACGTGGTAATAATGTATTCAAAATGCTTTTGATTGTGAGATTAAATATCAATAGATTAAAAATTAAAATAAGTTTTTTAATGTAAACCTTAGAATTTTTTTTTTTTTTTTTTTTTTGAAATTTATTTTTTCTCAATTTTAATTGGGTAATTTCTCTAGGCTCTTATTTTGGCATCATTATATATATTTTATAAGATAATACTCTTTTGTTAAAAACATCATACACATCATTAAAAATATTTTGGAAAAATCAATTTTATAGACTCCACACTCATCTCAAACCAGTAAAAATCAAAAACAAAATCGACGATTGTATTAATGACTAAACAAAAGTACAAAATCGTCGGTTCCTACTTCTTTCTTATGTAAGAAAAATGTGCATATACAGAATCCTGTCAAACCTATTGACAGATTCCCAAAATAATTTCCAAAAGAAGAAGCCCAGACTTCTTCAAACAAATCTGAAGCTATAGAACAAATTTCAATTGCTTCCTTATTTAAGGAAGAAAAAGAGTCAGAATCTCAGATTCTTCCCATCTATGAACCACTGCAAAGTCGATTCAATAAATATCCAGCTCCTCACTTGGATGGAAAGGGCAAAATTCCATAAACACACACACTCTTTCCTGATTCACACAGAGAATGGAACATTGATAATCTCAGTGTTGGCCAAATCAGAAAAATGATTGACATGATGTTAACAAAATACAAGCTAATGTGTATTAGGTGAAAGAATGAAGTTGAAGCCTGTAAGACTATAATTCAGTGCTTTACTGGAACACTTCTCAGATGGTGGGAGACTTAATCATCTCCAACTCTACTAGTAAAAATGGAGAGCGAAGTACTCAAAGAAGAAGCGAGAGATATTATACATAATTCAGATGGGACAACTAAGAGCAATATGATTGGAGCTTTGACCTCCATGATCTTAGAGCACTGGTGTGGCTCTGAGACGGAGATTGCTGATAATCATGAGGTAATACTTATGAACCTCAAATGTAATAAGGCGTCACAATTTGAAGACTTTCACTGAGATTGGATGCAGAGAATCTATGAGGTGAAAGATTGAAAAAAATTTCTATGGAAACGGGTATATCTTATAGCTTTGCCTTCTAGATTTGTTAACTATATCAGACTGCAAGAAGTATTTCAATTCCCATTTGAATCATATACCTGGGAAGAAATGTATTCTCTCATCACTAAAGCATTGGTCAGTCTGTGTACTAGCTCTAAGGTAAATAGCTTCTTAGATAAATTATCAAGGCTTCCAGATAGTAAATCTATCTTTAGTAGATATGGTCTAACCATTGATGATCCTCTAGTTAGAAGGAGAAAAGCTAAAAAGCGAGCCAAGAAAGAACACAAGACTGCCAAATATCACAAAGGCAAAAAACAAGTCTCCTATAGACCCAAGGCCTTTTCAAGGCCGAGAAATGGATATTACAGGTATGTCCCTAGAACAGATTACTACAAGCCTTCTGACATACACTTGCATACCTCTAAACAGGAGAAATGGAACAAGCTTACTTGTTGGCTTTGTGGTGAGACTGGACACACTTCCAATAAATGTCCAGTAGGAGACGAGTCGAAGAAAAATAGAGGTAGGAAATCTCAATCTCCGTTCAGGAGAGGTAAAACTATCAAAATTGAGGGCCAAATACAGCGTATGAAATGTGGGTCAAAAAGCCATGCAACAAAACACTATCCAAATGTAGTGTTCAGAGAACAAATTCAACAACAACAACTCAAGGAATCATCTGCTGGTTCATATAGTTCCTCTTCTGATTATTCATCTGTAGAAGAATTAAATACTTATATGCAACCTTGTGATTTTTCAGATTCAGAAAATTGTCAATGTCAAGTTTGTTCTGACTCTGATTCTGATTACTATAGTGAATCCTCCGTTGAGGAAATTTATCCAGCACCACAGAAAGAAAAGTGTTGATGGCCCAGACAGAAGAAGAGGAGATGAAAATCCTATCACAAATCCACACCATGGAAGAAGGTGAAATGAAGAACAGACTCACAGAAGCATTTATGGATCAGCTTCGTTCTTCTAGTTCTTCCAAAAGCTCTACTAAAAAGCCATTGTTCCTAGACGCCTCCTTTGAGTGAAACACTAGGTCTTTTCAAAAGCACCAACTGCAGGATAAGGTTCGCTCACTCACCTTGGGGGAGGTAAGCAGAGAAATATATAACCTCAAAACTAAAATCTTTATCTTAAAGTCTAAAATCGCAGAAATAGAGAAAGGAAAGCAGCCCATAGTCACACCTGCCGATGAATGGAATACTACTACATCTACCTTCAAAGAGTCAAAGGTAGAAATCATCAAAGGAAATAAGGATCTAATTATAGGATTCAGAGAGATGCAAATTTTGGCCATTGAATATCAACAACATCATGTACAGGTAAATATTTGCGTATAAGGAGAAATGTTCTCACTAACTGCACTACTAGATTCTGGTGTAGATGTAAATATACTAAATATGAAAGTTATTCCAGCAAAATATTGGATCTCTACAGAAAGAAAGGTGGTTGGTTTGGGAGACAAAACACTCAGGTATGAAGTACCAAAGGCTTCTATCTATTTTGATCAACATTGTATAAAGCTAAAGTTTGCAGTTGTAGATATTCGAGTAGATTGTATTTTGGTCAATATCTTTTTGGTTGCAGTTGAACCACATGGTTCAATAAGAATGAAAGAAAATAGAGTTGGCTATTTCATCACTGTTCCAACTTCTAAAAGAAGTTTAAAAAGGATTGAGATGCCATACATCTCAAATCGAAGATTTTCTACTATGGTCCAAACCATTAAGGAACTAGACAAAGTTGAAGCTAAATTGACAAATCTCAAAGATTTGAAATCTAAGATACGGCTAGAAGAACAATTGAAAAATCCTCTCATCAAAAAGAAAACTGCTGATCTCAAACAGAGGATAGAAAATGTCTGTTTCTCAGAAGAGCCAAATACCTTCTGGCACTAAAAACAACACACAGTTGAATTGCCCTATAAAGCATGATACACTAAGAAACCTTGCAAATGTAGAGCAATCCCAATGAATAAAGAATATAGAGAATTGTGTGAGAAAGAAATCAAGTAGTTACTAGACAGAAAGCTTATCAGGGAATCTGATAGTCCATGGAGTTGCTATGGATTTTATGTAAATAAAAGGGAAAATCAAGTTAGGGGAATTCCAAGACTTGTGATAAATTATAAACCCCTAAACACTATCCTTGCTGATAATTCCTATCCTATTCCTCACAAAGGAGATCTTATAGGAAGGATAGCAGGAGCAAAATTATTTTCAAAATTTGATTTAAAATCAGGATTCTGGCAGGTTTCTATTTTTGACAAGGACAAATTTAAGACTACTTTCAACGTTCTTGTAGGACATTATGAATGGAACGTGATGCCTTTTGGTTTAAATCATGCTCCCTCCAAATTCCAAAAGGTAATGGATTCCATCTTTAAGCTATACTTTGACTGGCTTCTAGTTTATATTGATGATATCTTGGTCTTCTCCAAAAATATCCATGACCATTTTAAACATGTACATACATTTGTACAATTAGTAAAAAGAAATGGATTGGTCTTGAGCAAGAAAAAGATAGAAGTATTTCAAACTTCTATAAAATTCCTTGGCCACACTATCTTTAATGGTCAGATATCCTTGTAAAAGTATGCTCTGGAATTTTCAGATAGATTTCCAGATGTCCTCACAAATAAGACCCAACTTCAAATATTTTTGGGGTGTCTCAATTATGTTAGAAACTTCTACCAAGATTGCGCAAAAGATAGAAGTTTGCTAAATCAAAGGTTGAAAAAAGAACCACCACAGTGGTCAAAAGCGCACACAAGCGTTGTCCAACAAATTAAGGCCAAGGTAAAGACACTCCCTATTCTATATGTAGCTGATGATAGTGCTTTTAAAATTGTTGAATCAAATGCTAGTAACATTGGATGGGGAGGAATTCTTAAATAAAGAAAGGACAGGATAGAACAAATTGTTCAGTTTGCTTCAGGAACTTGGAACCCTGTAGAACGAAACTATTCCACCATAGAAAAAGAAGTTAAAGCTGTGTGGAATTGTATAAATAAGTTTGAAGTACATTTAGTAAAAAAAACGTTTATGCTTAGAATAGATGCCTTGGCTTTAAAAAAGGTATTAACCAAAGATATAAAAAGGCCAACTGAAGCTAAGTTTGCCAGATGGAAATCCTTATTTGCTAACTTCGATTTTGAAGTAGAGCACATTAAGGGAGTAGAAAATTGTTTGCCAGATTTTCTCACCAGGGAGTATATCCAGCAACAAGAACACGTGATGGTGATTGTCACGGAATGGGATCAAAGTCAAAAACAAGAAATTCTGAGAACAATCCTGGACAACTAGAGTTGGTTAGAGTATAGAGAAAATTGGAAGCCAAATTGGCAATTAAGAAACACAAAAGTGCTAGATGCAAACTTGCAAGCACATACAGATATTTTGCATCTAGTACCCAAAATAAAAGTGTACCCTAAGGGTAGTAAATGGATCCATGACATAGGCTATACAAAAAGTAGAGTAGATGCACTCCTGGCCTAAAATGCCCTTAAAGTGACTTCCATGACATCACTATGATTTGGTCCCATGGTGGAATTCAAAGAGGAATTTATAACAGATACATTAGTATAAATCACACTAGGAATCTTTCCTGGCCAATAATGACACATAATGTGGCCTTATGGCCCGAAAATGATCCTAAGCTTATTTTTCCTGACACTCTCTATGATTTTGCAAGATATAAGAAGCTTTGGTGGGATATGCTAAATGTTGATGGAAAAGATGAAACCCACTACACCAAATTAAAATTCGAGACAACTGGGATCATGCAAAGAAATCAACAGTGTGAATGGTTCCAAAAATGGTGGGGAGATTACGGGGTTAATAGAACAACTATTGATCCAATGTGTCATGAGGCATACATGAAGTTGGGTGGCAACATTTGTTTTGAACATAATATTCCTGCTTGCTTTCACTCTCCCTACAACACTGTTAAAGATATAATGCCACTCTCTGATAATGGAATCTTAAGAGAATATATGGGAAGGGATTATGATTGGCTTGTCCTGGCAAAAATAAAACATCAAGTTATTTTAAATAAACCCATGATTGTCAGGAGGATTTTTACCCAAGCATGGGATGAAAATCTATACAAAAGATTTCGGTTCCCCGAAATCATAGTCTTTTGAAGGTTCCTGTGGGCCTGTCCTTAAAAGGCTCCACTTTGTAATAATGATGTCTAGACGTGAGGACTATTTATGACGAGTTTTCTCGTGATATTTTCTGGACAAAAGAATCCACCTTGTAAATATCTTATCAAAATATTTTCCGTGGGATTTAATAAATCATCCACAGTGTATTCCAGTACAAATATTCTTCAGTCTTGAGACTTGGAGCACTTCTCTGAATTTTGGTGTGCTTTGAGTCACATCTCCATGACTGACAGAATATTGGTACATAAAGGTTTTTTGCCCGATGGTCGGATGTTTGTCCCCTCCTTGTCTTATATAAGAAAGGGGTAAGGTGCATTCGAAGCATTCAAAGTTTGAGAGTCTTAGAGTCTTAGAGGTCTGAGAAGGCTGCGTGTCAGTGTGCTCGGCACTGGTAAGAACCTAAAGTGGCAGGATCTAGTAGAGTTGTAGAGTCTTGAGTTTGTATATTCTAAGACAGAGTCTGTGTGTTGCCAAGAAGCCTTTGGTAGTGCTTTCTCCTCTGTGAGAAGCCGAAAGTCTGATAAATGCAAACACAGTTAATCTCTGGAAGGGATACTTTGTAATCAGTTCCATTTTCTGAAATAATATAACATGAGTGTTGTTGTTCATTCCGCATTTGAGTACATGTGCAATTGAGTAAATGTCTATTGTGTAGTAGTTGTTTTCAAAATTATCTTTTCCTTGAAGTTCGCCAAAAGTTCCCCAGAGGTTTGCCAAAGGATAGAAGGGATGCCAGACCATTAAAAGGCGAGGGAAGCCATGCAAAAGGTCGACAGAGCGTGAAATATCTAAGTAGGTTCGTGTATGGACGTTGGGTTCATGTAAAGGAAGATAGTTGAAGACAAGAGAAGAGACGCAGCAAGGCCAAAAGTCAAGCAAGCTTGTGTGAGATGCCCCTGCAAGAAATTAGTATCAGAGCTAAAGCGTTTGGTTCAGGTTAGTACTTAGAAAACACTCTATATTAAAATGGAACCGTACAGAAAATCTATTTCTTTCTGTGAAATAGAAGAAAGAGAATCTTTTGCTATCGAAAATCCTCTCAGAGATATATTTGCATCTTCTTCTAGTCGTTTGTTAAACCAAGACGAACTAGAATATGAAGAAACACAACCATCGGCAAGATGGCAACTTCCTAGCATTGCTATATCAGAAGCCTATTCAGATCTGTCTGTCTTTCATCTGAAAGTTGCTACTAGGATTAGTATTAAAGAATCAATAAGCAAGATCCAAGAAAACTCCAATAGTCTACAGTCTATCCCTCTTCTTGATCCAAAACAATTACAAGCTGAAGCAAAGAGGCTTAAAACCAAATATTTGAATTTGGGATGTATTAGAATTGGCATAAATCCTCTAACCCATCAAGGCCTAAATACTTTTTTGTTAGCCACTGTCAGAGACTTAACCCATAGCAAATATACTGATTCATTGATAGGAGGAATAGTTGCTCCTTTATCTAATGGCCCAGTCTATTTTGACTGTTATCCAAATTTCTCAGTTTATGTCTTTGATGAAACTATTGACCAAATCCTACAACTGCAAATCCAAACCACTGGATTTGATATGCACAAAAAGAGATGATTTGTTATCCAGAAAATTCTGGCATACTTATACTTTGTATCCAGCTCTCCTCCATGCACCCAATAAAGATTCCAAGTCTAGTGTCGTTATTTTAACTTATTCAAAAAATCAGAAGATTGAGCACCAGAGTATCCGTTGGGAAGATCTCACTTTCCCAGAACACTAGATCGTTCCAAATCCCAAGCCTCTAGTTTTAAGAAAAATAATTTCTGCAGATATCCAAGAAAATCAATCCTCTACTGTCCTGTCGTTTCCTAGAAGATCCACAATAGACCGCAGAAGAATAGAACAAGCCTGCAGAAGCTCATCAGCTTATCAAGATCCAAGCATTGTAGATACCTCTTGCTCCAGTTATGTTTTAAATTCTTGTCATCATGTTTCATTATTTGAGTTTGCACATATTGTAAATTTTTCTTCACTAGAAGTAAAATGTCCTGAGTGTTATTCATTTGTAAATTTGAGAATTCTTACTCAGTCTGTCATACATGAGAACCATCATCTTCAGACCAGTGAAGCACCTCCTTCCACATCCATAAATCCGTATCCCAATCCAAAATGTTCAAACATCCCATTTCCACACGAGTTTGACCATGTTCTTATGATGCATGAACTACCCACTCTATAGGATCCAAGGGTGACAGAAATGTTTAGCGAGATGAGGCCAAGCAACATGCCTAGATATGGCCTAGGGTATTTAGAATAGATGAACGACCTCATTCCAGAGTCAAGATTTTGCTCTTTGCCACCTGACTGCAAAAAGCCCTCTGTACCAGAGATGCATAAATTCTTTGCCTTAATGGATGGTTGCAGAAAGACCAAAATAGAATTCCAGTGGATAAAAGAGATGTTGAATTGGGATATCTACACTCACCCTGAGGCAAAACAATTTGGTTTCAGTCATACAGTTGAGGAGAAAATTAAGTTATCTCAGGAATGGAAAAAGTATATGGATAAAACAAATTCCTGGATTTCTTTTTATGTTTGGAAAATAAAAGCTCAGTCAAAAAATGTAAGTATTTAGTGGATTGATTTGTCAAATTCTTTTTAAATTTTGAAGATTTAATTCATTTTTATGGGTGTGTTTTCGTTTTTTTTTAAATAAAAAGGGTGAGTTAGGTTAACATTTGAAAATGATTTAGGCCATGGTCTAGCTCTAGCTCTTTATAAACCATTAGTACCTTATTTAGGGTGTTTGGTGTCCTTTTTGTTATTAATGGTGATATCATGGTATGTATTTACCAATAATAATAAGTGATAGTTTTTGTTATTGGTGGTGGACAAATGAGTTATTACAAGCATAGTTATGTAAATTAGATAGCTAGTAAATATAAATAGGTATATATAATAAGTATACCATAATATATCTTACATTACTAAGATTAAAAAATATCATAAAAATTAAGTAAATTATAATTTTATTTTAAATTATTATTATTACTAATTATAAATTAATATATATAAGTTAAACATTTAGTAAAATTATTTGGAACAAGATTCTAAATTACCAAAACATATGCCTGATGTGAAGGGTTTTGACGTATGAAAATTCTATGAAATGAAGGCTGTTGACTTGGGTTGCTCTACTAGCGCACTAATAAACACTTTTCACTCATTTTCTGTGGACGTGGGAGGTTGGAGTCGAGAGTTTAGAAAAAGAATGTTGTAAATAATATATAACGCAGGCTATTTCTTTTTTAAGAAGATTTATATGGTAATATTTTTATATTTAATCTTTACCATTAACTAACTTGAAATTTTATTATTCCGAAAGTTTCACTTTTCCACGTTTAATTTTTGTTTCCCCTCATATAAGGTAATTACAAATTAGATTTCAAAGTCGAAACCTTTTTCAAATATTATAAAAGTTTTAAATAATTATTTAAAATTTTTAGAAAAGTTTAGATTTTTAATTTTAATTTTTTTATTTAAAATGGGTAAAAACATATTTTTTATTTTTTTTTTTATTTTATAAATTACATTCTTGAATATAAAAATGAACTCAACACTATACTTTAAAAAAACATCTAAAATATTTAGATTATAAAAACCACAAAAATTTAGATTATAAAAACCACAAAAATTGAATCGTAGAATTTAAACCATCGATTTGGTCCAACCTTCGTAGTTATGTTCTGTAATAAAGTGGGCAATCCATTCGAGCGCTTGCAATCAGATTCACAGCTAGAGGGATCTATACGTGACGCCACCTGAAAGAGAGGAGCCGTGAATCACTACTTGCCTTCGATTGTTTTCATGTGTAATGAGGTTACAAGTATGCGTATATGTCTCTGAAATTTTTAAGGATGGTGTTAAATTTTTATTTTTATTTTTCTAATATATATATATATATGATATAATAATGAAATAATTATAAAATTATAAAATTTTATTATTTCTTTTATATTTTTAAATTTAATATCTAAAAAATTTAGTGCAACTTCAACCATTTTATTAAAAACTTTTATCAAATTTAATTTTAGTTATATAAACTCCTATTTTCGTAAACAAATTATCAATAACAAAATTACTCAATTTTTTTTTATCAAATTTAATTTTAGTTATATAAACTCCTATTTCGTAAACAAATTATCATAAAAGTGAATTGATTTGCTTTGTGTTTTTAATGAATATAGAAAAATTGCTTCAATAAATCATCATAATGTAATCAATGTAGTGGATGAAATTATATCTGATAAATTCATTTTTACTTCCTAAAACCCCGTTCATTTACGAAAATATATTATTACGCTGATTGGTTTTGGAAGAGGGATTTCACATATTTAATTATTTATAAGAATACATTAAGAGGCGAAAAATCAAAGGTATTTGGAAGAGTGATTACTGACTACTAGCTGGTTAATTTAACTGATATAATTTTTATTCAGGGGAAATATTTTTATTTTTTTTAAATAAAAGTGATAGAATTTATTTTTTGAAAATTAAATTATGATAATTTTTTTTAATATATAAAAAATAATTTACATATTTTAATAATTAAAATAAAAAATTTGTAGTTTTAAAGTTACTTTTTTGACTTTACAGATTTTAAGGAATGAATTGAAATTTGAAACATTTGTCTGTTCAGATATGTTCACACCAATAAGGTTTCACTTTCATAATGAATGAATAAATGACAGCTTTCCCACCAAGTATGTGGAAGAACAAATGGTACGGTTTCACTTCCTACTCGTCCCACAATTTTTTTATACAGATTATATGAAACTTCAAAATGTTTGGCTGTTGTCTTTTGGTCCTTCCCTTTTAACAACTCATCCATCATTAAACAATTACAATACATCCTTCACTTCAGTTCATTTTGTGATATTGAATTTAGAAATTTATATATGCTAAACTTATTTTTAGTATAATTTTAATTTATATTTTACAAATTAAAAGTAAAGTTATTAATTGGTTATGGTCATGCTTAATAGATTTCATCCACGAGCAAAGTTAGATATTAAGTTTTAGTTATTAAATTTCTGAAATATTTAAAAGAAATTAAAATTTAAATAGTTTTATTATTAATTTTTGAAATATTTATTAACCACTATTTTTTTAACTCATAAAATATATTTTATAGATAACATTCTCCCATTTATTAATCACAATTTATAACTTTATATTTGTTTCAAATGAGACATATTTGGCCGATAACATCCTCCTTACTTGTGTTTCAAATGAAACATATTTGGCCTATAACATCTTCATTATCTTTGTTTCAAATGAAACATGTTTGGCCCATAACATCCCCAGTTCGTGAGCTATAATTTATAAATTTATATTTGTTTGCAATAAAACGTATATAGTGGATAAAATCTCCTGATTCATTAACTGTATTTCGGATATTTTGTTGAATAACTTTATATTTATGAAACAATGTGATTATAATATTTTCTTTTCATAATACAATTTAAAACTTCATGTGAAATTCATGACTTATATATTTTTTCTTTTGGTGGGTAAGTACTCACTGAGGGATTTGAACTAATGCAATAGTGCAAAGAGTACTTTAAAAGTGCAACCTTTCAGCATCAATCCAAAACCCCATAAACATATGTAACAATCATAATTATTAATATAATTGTACTAATATTATTTAAAAAATAAAAAAAAATCAAACAATTTTACATATATCAACCACATTTAACAATATAATTATAATAAATAAAAAATAAAACAATCCTATCCTCTATATCAACTACATTTAACAATATAATTATAATAATATTATTTATATCACCATTGAGAAAACTTTTACATACTGCACCATCAATCGATAACTATCGCTCTTCCGATACAAATTATGGTTGGGTTCCTCTCTCTTTCTACTCAACACGCATTTGACAAACTTCGGAAAACTTTTGCACACTGCACCATCGCTCCTCCGATACAAATAATAATTCGGTTCCTCTCTCTTTCGGGACAACACGCGTTTGACAAGTAATATATATATATATATATATATATATCTTTCCTCCGATACTAATTATGATTAGGTTCCTCTCTCTTTCTTGACAAATAATATACATTTTTCCTTGAAAAATAATATACATTTTGTGGATCATATTGATTTGACTTTTCATTTACAATGACAATTCATAGAAAGTCAATTACATCATTATTTTAAAAAAGATTTCGGACCAGAGCATTTGACAATGGTTAGATCATTAAATAATGCAGTTCATGGTTAGATCATTACATAATGTGAGGACTTTTTATTCATAATGACAATCTATATACATGTACGTCAATAGTCAATTATATCATCATTTAACAATGACAATTTATATACGTGCAAGTCAATAGTCAATTATATCAAGATCTGAAAAAGCCTTTGAATAATGGACTTAATTTGAAGCCATTAAATATATATTTGCTGGATCATATCGATTTGACACTTTTTATAGACGACATTTAAGTCAATTATATCAATATTTAAAAAAGCTTTCGAACATTACTCTATATAGATGGAACACATCAACACAAGACTTTTCTACCATCTGAACATTACTCTATATGATGGAACACATCAACACAAGACTTTTCTACCATCTGCGTATAGTCCACAAGTTTCATCTGAAGACATCCAAATTGGCTCAATCATTCTGCTTAAAAAAGCAGCATGCATGGTGCTTCAAAACTCCTCGTAAGGCCCAACATTTGAATTTACCATCTTTTATTTTTTGTCTTCTATACTCTTCCTGCATTACAAAA
Source organism: Pinus taeda (assembly GCA_000404065.3). NCBI lineage: Eukaryota > Viridiplantae > Streptophyta > Pinopsida > Pinales > Pinaceae > Pinus > Pinus taeda. The sequence goes on along the minus strand of APFE030814362.1, from coordinate 23,371 downwards.
ATAAAAAACAAAAAATGGAATCTTCATTAGTTCCTTTCTCATTTGTTTGCATAAGTTCCATCCGAGTTGTTGAGCTTGAAGTTGTGATGCGTAAAGCAGCATTGACCAGTGACTCGTCAACACTACTACATGCAAAGGCAGGTACATCCCAGTATAGCTCTTCATCAGCACAAGAGAACTTTACCTCTGTAGTTACTCCACTAATTACGGTGCCAACTACAACTATTCCATTCAGGTTGCTCAATCCCTACTAAAAGTATTCGTCAATCCAAGGTAGAGCATATGTAAAAACAACATTGAAGACTTACAACAATGTACGAGGTTCAAGAAAAGTTTTTGGATTTGACATTATCAATCGTGATAAAGAATAGATCCACCTTTATGCATTTGTTGAATTGGTCGAATCTCTTTACAGTCTAATTCAAGTTGGCCAGCTATACATTGTTTCGAATGACACAGTTAAAGAAGCAAACCCAAACTACAACCACCTCAAGAAAAAATGGGAAATTTACTATTGTTGAAATAAAAAAAATGCAAGTCCAAATCTGAATGTGGATGTCATTGGTGTTGTTACCTCCACCTCATCTGCATCAACAATTCGACGAAAATATGGAACTAAAACACTAAGTAAAACACTCATATTAAAAGACAGGTTGGGTTTTAGCATTGATGTAACACTATGGGGAGACCATTGTGACTCTATAGGAGAAAACCTTATTGAATTCTACTCTTTTGACAACCCACCAATCCTTGCAATCAAAGGAGGTCATGTATTCGAATTTAATGGACCACAATAGGGACGATATCAACTATAACTCTCATCATAAATCCACAAGTTGAAGAAACTCATCAACTACATGCATGGTTCCGTGAAACAGGTTATACCTCTTCTTCTCCATATTTGAGTAGAAACTACGACGTTGCTTCGAAACGTGCCTAGCACAAAAGATGATTCATGAAATTGCTTACATGTAAGCCTCCAAGAAAACAATATGGGTTTCAGTTTGTGCAGCGATAACTGCTCTTCACATGGACGACTTCTACTTTCTTTCATGCCCATTACATTTCAATGTAAAACAATGCATGAAAAAGGTTATGGATCATTCTAACAATATTTGGCATTGTACAAAGTGTAATGACGACTTCCTAGAATGTGACTACTGTTACAAACTTAAAATTGAGTTGCATGACCACACCAGGCACTTACAGAATGTCATAGATTTCAATGACGCAGGAAATGAGCTCATGGGCATCATGACAAAAGACTTGTTCCTTCTTTCTATCGAACCAAATGATCTTCAAGAAATTTGTGGCTGAATTTTAGGGCGTCGCTTCCTGCTAACACTTTCCATTAAAAAAGACTACTTCAATGGTGTCGAGCGCTTGCAACCAATACTGATTAATTCAAAAGAAATTTAATATGCATCTGCATGCAAAGAAGCCCTCAATGACATTCAAGCAATGTCCACTTCAAAATGACCTATTGTTCGCCACCCCTTTGAAATTTTTTCAGGGTTTCTTCAAACACTATTGTTTGTACATAAATTGACATTTTTACATAGCTCATTATTCCATATTGTTGTAAATTACGCCCATGTTGTTGTGTTTCACACTTTCACTGCAAATTCTCTTTTTCAGTTATTCCAAAATATGTATGTTTACCCCTTTTCATTTTACATAATATAGATATCAACATTTGTAAAGTCTTTAATTCATTTTTCCCTTCGTTGATTACATGGCTATACATTGATTTCTTGCTTGCTAATCTATTCATGCTATCATTCAATATTGTTGAAAAAAACGAAGAAGAAGAAAGCAAAAACTTGGTTATCTTGCTCCTCTCCTCTCAATAATAGATGCGATAATAACGTATATTTTTGTAATACTCCTAATTACTACTTTGACCATATGTATGTTTACCCTTTCAAATTTTACATAACCTATATATCAAGCTTTGCAACAATTTCAAATCATTCTTACTCCCTCATTTACGTGTCTATTAATTGCATGTTTTTCCTTTTACCTTTTCTTCCTATACTTCAACGATGTTCAAATAAAAAAAATGTAATTCTAAAACTTGTAATACATTCTCTATACATGCAAAACTCGTTTATGGTTCACCCTAAGTTGGTTATGTATCCAAACTAACAATAATTATTTGTACTTCTTTAGATATGCCAAAAAACAGTCAAAATGCGGATAAAAACGAACGGTGTCATCTTCTTTATGCACAACACAAGGATACAATAAATGCACATTGGTAACTTCTTTATAAAAACTGCAACAACCCTACTACTTCCTCTACATCCCTTCCCACCTCAAGTGCTCTCCCAACCATGCAAACCAACCCACCTCATCTTCATCAAATCCAATATAACCCTCCCCTTAACGATGAACATAATCGCTTTTGACAAAGGATCGATAAAATTTCTACCATGCATGTTTTCACAATATGCAAAGAATCATACCCGGGAATGAAAGCAAGACTTTTACACGGTAACCTTTCTTGTTTTCGTTGTGCATCATCTAAATCTACCAATCATTTTTCTCAAATGAAAAACATGGACCCTGGTGAACAACCATATCTCCTTCAACATTTCACACAAGTTGAAGAAATTCTCATTGCATGTGTAAACCCCATTCTACAAGTCACTCATTCCGTGGTGGTCAATACAAATATAGTGGCCATATAATTAGCTTCCCTCAAGACATCACTATTATTGCCAAATACTTACCCCAAATTATTTCTGACTTTGACATCCTCACTCTGAAAAGGCACAATCCATCTAAAAAGGCTTATGAATACTTTTTTTGCAAATCACGTGCCCTTGCAGCACTTGAATACAAAATAAAAAATGACCCTTACTACAATGATTTCCAATTTAGCTCATCTACAATTTCTGCTCTACCAGATCACCCTACAGATATTTCTTCTCTTCTCCATAATGTAACCACCTCCTCTTTTGAACCCCATCAAACCAATATTGATTCTAATTATGATATTGATGTCATGCTACCTCCATTAGAAATCCAACCTTCTTATTTCATTCCAATAATCCCAAATTCATGTACTGAACTTGAGCACATATGTGATTATTTGCACTTGACCCATTCAAATTCAACAAGCTCAGCTGATTGGCCTCCAATATCTTTAACAAATATGAATGAATACAACACCATAGGTCTCTTTTCCATGCATTCCCCAAACTCTTTCCTACAAGCATTGCCATGATCATGCAACCAAGAATTAAAAAAGTTGAGATGCATGAATACGCTTTGCACTTGTTTCACTACCATGAAAACTGATTTGGCCAACATCTAAGATTCCACTACTACCTTTATAACATTATAATGCGCCACCATAGCTAAAAAACTGCTATTGTTTTTGTGAAAAAGTACATTGAGAACAACTTGCCAACAATGGTTTCAAACCTACAACAGTGTCTTCGTGACTCTCCAGATTCAAAATTACCTGAGAAAATAATGTGATTCGGTTCACGCCTACGAGGAACACGATCTTTCTGGAACAAACAACGATCTGAGATGACTGACATGATCACACAAATAGGAAGCATGGCATTATTTTTCACTCTTAGTGTAGCTGATACTAAATGGCATGAATTGCACATGATCATGCATACTAATGTTCCTTCCAGTTCAGACAATCACTTCCAATGGAGAATTCAAAACATAATTAAAAACCCACATCTAACATCCCAATATATGCATTGCAGATTTACAATCTTCCTCGAAGAAGTCCTACAAAAAGGCCTCCACGCAATAGATTATTAGTGCAGGTATTTTTACTATCGATTTCTCTCTACATTAATTTTCTACATTGCATATATGTTTTAACCAATTTTTACCTTCATATTATATTCAGATATGTATGGAAACATAGAGGATCCGCACACATTCATGGCTTCCTCTAGTTGCAAAATGCACCAAATATGGACACTATTGACTGGAACAATGCATTAAAAGTTGTTGATGCACAGAAGTATTTTGATCACTATGTAAATGCTTTGAATCCATGCCAGCGAGAACATCGAAATCTTGTGCTTCACCAATCAACGATTCATAACCCATCTCTTCTTGACACAACATCAATATTCAGGTCTACCTAGTCTAAAGATTATGCAGAACTCGTCAATTGTGTTCAATGTCATACAAAGTGTCATGAATCTTCTTGTCTTCACAAGAAAGACAATTTTCTAGCTATCAATATGGAGCATGTGGGAGTTAAACTCCACATCTTCACCTTTCATAGATGATAAAGGTCATAAAACCTACGTCCCTTCTAGAAATGATGAAAGATTGAATATTCACAATGTAGATCTACTTTCTATCTGGAGAGAAAATGTTTATTGTCAACCAGTTCTATCTCATCATGTTGTGTTAAACTATATTTCAAAGTATGCAGCAAAAGCAGAAACAAGATATGAGAGCTACCGACAAATGCTATCACGACTTTCACAAAGTGCCACTCCAGAAGAACCTACTGTTGTTGTTATCCGGAAACTCCTTACAGAAACCATTGCAGATAGAGATATTGGAGCGCAAGAAATATGCCATATGTTACAAAAGCTACCTCTCTCTCTCTCTGCAGTCGTACATTTGTTTCTTTGAATGCTAACAGGATTGTTTTCAAATGTGTTTCTCAAGATACTAAGAATCCCCTTTCGACACCAAACTTTATCCTTGCATACATGAACAGACCTATTTCATTGGAATCACTGCCCCTCCTTGAAGCTACACGCTCTTGGTCATTTTCTGCCATTATTGTTGGAGTGAATTACTATTCTATTTCCATTTTCACACACTCCCCAATGATATTGGTTCAACTGATGCAAAAATAATTGCACACTAGGAACAAAAAAAAGGTACATATACACCATGACATGTCCATCGAGAAATTGAAAACCCACAAACCCCATATACTGAAGATCAATCTACCTCTGACACCCCTCTTGATTCCATGCAAATGAATGAATGGAAAATCCTCTCTCAACTCCACCCAGGTTACAATATTGAAGGTAATGACCTCGACATGATTGGCTACCGCGACTTCAATGCCAACCACAATTGGTCACATACTTCTATCCCTCTCCACTTACAAGAAATTGCCATAAATTTCGTTGAATTCAACCGCTCAAATATTCAAAACCAACATCATTCTTTCTCCAACCTTTTCTAATATTACACATTATCTCCTACCCAAAACATAGCTGTTACCACTACTTTTTCTCACTTCAAAACCCCTTCACCAAAACCCCCACGCAGAGTCATCATACAAGGAACAACTAGGATAGGAAAATCTCATTTGATTAAATATCTGCACCATGCATTTGTGGAAAAAGCACCAACAAACAAAAACCCTTTGTTGTTACTTGCACCAACCAGCGTTGCAACTTTCAACATAAATGCCCTCACAATCCCCTATGCCATTCGTATCCTTATCCAATCAATGCATCCTCTTGAAGGCTAGCCACTCCTACAACTGCAAGATCAACTCCATCATGTCGAATACATCCTCATTGATTAAATGAGCTTCAACGGTCAAAAAATTCTTTCTCGCATTCACGATCATCTAAGAGAGCCATTTCCCCTTCATTGAAATGCAACATTTGGTAATCGCTTGATTATCCTTGTCGGAGATTTAGGCCAGCGACCACCTGTAAAAGACATTCCTTTATACGCTAGGACATCACGTGGCACTGTACTTTGGCGCAGCTTTGACACATTCATAAAACTTTCAACCATTTTTCGCCAACAAGGAGCTAACCCTTCCCAAGTTTCCTTCCGACAAATACTCACAAATCTCAAAAATGGAATATCTACTCTTGAATATTGGCAAATGCTAATGTCAAGGAAAATTTCCTCTCTTACGCATGAATAAAAATGCACATTTGAAGAATACATGCAGCTATATGCAACGAACAACTCAGTTGTCTTGCATAATAAAAAAATGCTTAAAAATTTGAGCATTCCGATCGTGCTTTGCTCTGCAGAACAACAAAGGTAGAAAACTTCTACTACAACAGAGGATGAGCATTTACCTGCAAAAGTACTCTTATGCAACAAACAAAAAGTTTTTCTCACCAGCAACTTGTGGGTAAATGCATCCCTTGTCAATGGCGCACTTGGGAAAGTCATTTCAATATTTTATTCAATTGACTCAAAACCCCCAAAATTACCATCCTTCATGGTCGTCGACTTTAGCCAATACAAAGGAACACCATGATACATTTCACACCCAACATATGTACCCATTTCTCCCATCACAAGGGGTATACGCTGTCAGATACCACTTCGAATGGCATGGGATTTAATGGTACACAAGTCACAAGGAATGACATTAGACAAAGAAATAGTAGACATCGGCACCAAAGAACGAAAAAGGCTAACATTCACTGTAATTTCAATATTACGGTCATTGGCAGACATTCCAATCAATCCAGCATTTCCATTCTCACGCATCGCACACATGCATGAGAATCCATATCTTAAGCGTAGGCAACAAGAGGAATCATTGCTCGCATCAAAATCTATGCAAGAGAATACACTCTAGCCAATCATACACCCTGTCTTCCAGATTTACCCACATGGTAAACACCACTTACTACTTAACCAAATTTCACATACATTTGCTTGCTATTACATTTAACCTCATATTATTTTATATTAGTTTAAAAAATCGTTTATTTTATTTCAAATTTTCAAACAAGATGTTTTCAGCAAAGAAATGCAAGGTCTAACATTCACTGCAATTTCAAGGGTGGTTAAGTAGCAAGAGGAATCACTACTCACATCAAAATATGTACAAGAGAATTCACTCTCACCAATTGTACACCCTGTCTTCCATATTTACCCACATGGTAAACACCACTTGCTACTTAACCAAATTTCACATACATTTTCTTTCTATTCCATTTAACCTCATTTTGTTTTATACTTATTTTAAAAAATTGTTTATTTTACTTCATTACTTAAAAAAATATGTTTTCAACAAACACATCCATTCTCACTTACTATTTTTGTTTTTTGATGGCCAACAGGTATGGATACAGGCTACTTACGCATGCTATATGAGTATTTCCAAGAAATTTAGCAACAGGAACTTACCTTACAAGATATGCAAGTAAGGATCTTGCCCCGACAATCATTGCCTCTTTACCATTTGCGTCCAAATATTGAATTGTTATGGAAGATAAGAAAAATACTAAAAAAAACAATTCACTTCCATGAAAGGGACGAACACAGGAAAATGCAGAATCAATTGCAGGAACAACTCTCACAGTTTGGCACCACAATAAACATTAATTGGTGTTGCCGATGCCATGCCCCATCATGCATATGGTTCGTTGCTCATTGTCACTTATATCTATATGTCATAGAATTCTTTTATTATATATATGTATAGATGTCATAGAATAATTTTATTGTATATATGTTTAGTTATTAACTACCAAACACGTCTCTATGTATAGACCATATGTAAAATTTCAAGAAAGACATTGCATAGTATGTACAATATTGTTTCCACTTTTATGATAATACTTGCCAACATTTTATATGATTCAAATTTTGTTTTCTCGTCATTGTATATAATGACTTGGTAATGTTTTTACTTTTAAATATATCACTTAAAGACGTTTCTGGTATAGCTTCATCAACCAAAATGCTCAATTACGCCTCTGTTTTTAGATAATAATATATTATTAATTTTATGAAACAGATAATGCTAAAAATCTTGTAGTTCTGGTTCCATTAATATCCTTGCCCTTCTTTGCTCATTTGAAAAAATTTAGGAGCCAAACTAAGGCTTTCTAGCTTCACTAGATTTCTATGCAAGCTCATGCATGCTATACTTGCTATCAGTGTCACCAGTAATTCCCACATGAACATGATCCACCCTTTAAATGTTGGAAATGGTTAACATCCCTTAAAATAAGTTCTCTCTCGAAAATCTTGAAGATGAATTTAGTGTCATTGTGGCAGTCACCACAAACTCAAGGTTTTTCATGATCCTTCCAATATACTTAAGATTCATCCCACCCATTGTACATACCGGTGAGACATTGTAAAAAATATGTTATAATTTCAGTCCTTTACATTTATGTTTTTACTTTTATATATACTTGAATAAAATAACTCCATGCCCAATGGATAGAAGGCTACTAGTCTTCAGGTTCTTAGCACCTTGATAGCAAGGCATTGTCCCTAGGTGGAGCCAATGTTGTCACCCTCTGCAAAGCTTATCTTCAGTTGTTAAAAAGGTGCAATTGGGTAGAAAAGTTTGCAGCCATCTTTCCAGACACAAAAGTAGTCAAGGATTGATCAGACCTCCTCCAATGGGTAATGCTTTGAATTAATTTTCTAATGATATGTAGAACCCCTCATATGGACCTCAGAATCAAAAGTTATAGCAGATTGAAGTTACCCTTGAAAACCAAAAGCCAAGGAGAAAATACCATAAGGAGAAATCTCGTGATCGGATATCGGAGGTCCTGAGGTACAGCGCATGGTACAATAGAAGAAACTCATTGATATGTGATCAACGATCACCGATATCAGAGTTCAGAGGTCCAAGGCATAGCATACAATGTGGTAATCGGAGGTTAGAGCAATGTCAACGATCGGTGATTGCAAAGATCAGAATACCAGTAGCGTGGTGCATCCACGAGTCACACATCAGAGGTCCAGGTAGTCTACAAATGACCATTATAAAGAAAATTCCAGGAAAAGGAGCCAATAGTGTAAAATGTTGGGGAGGACCTCATAAAATGTGACAAAGGAAATAAATGAAAAACCAAGGGGTAGGCAGGCCTTTTCTCTCTCCTCCAAGGTTGCCACACGGTGGAGCATTATTAGATCTGATAAAGACATGGTGGCGCTGACATCAACATGACATGGAAGTGCAAAGGACATGTGGCATGTTGATCCAATAGTTTCAGGGTCCTATGAGGGCATATCCAGGTGAAACATATCCCCCCTTCAAGAAGTGACATGTGGCACTGATGACATCATAAATCAGAAATAAGGGATCGTGGGTAGCAGTGCATTGTGCATCACAAGGAATTCGTCGATGTCAAACCTCTGATATAGGGGCTAGCCCACAATCATGTTGAGGAGAAAAGGATTGAGGGCTGAGTGCTAAGGAGCAGTCTCGCAATCAACGATTGTAAGAACGCAGGTCGCATAAGTGGCACAGCCTGGGAATCACCGATATACTGAATGTGATATCCCAGGTGGGACCAATCGGCATTTGGCAGTCGCAAAATATAAAGGGCACGGACCCTCCCTTATTCTTTTTCCAAGTGGGCCATGCCGCATCACACATCAGAGATAGAAATAATCGGGTGGAGTCACCAAAGGCAATCATTAGAAATCGTCAATATGTGGGGTTCTGTTTAACAAAGGGATAAGTTTCCAAGACATGAGTCCAAAGGTCCTAGCACTCGAGGACTAAGCGCCCTATCATAGCCCCTAGTCACATGAATCAAAAGGGGCTCAAAGAAAAAGGGGCTAAAGGGGATCGGAATGCCCCCTCCCATAAGGACTTTTAATGGGAAATCCTGAAGTGATAACTACACGAAAAGGTAATGCATAGCTTTAAAGGCGTTGTGGGTTGGCGACTGAGGAATTTAAGAAGGAGATGGAGCATTCAAAAATTGGCATGGAATGACCTTGTAATGCCCCTTGTGACATGAAATCAGGGTCAACACAGACAAAGTAAATGAAGGCATGAAAGCTCTAGAGGACTTGATGATTCAGCGTGGTGCTCTATGTAGAGGGAAGACAAATTACCTCCCAGGTGATCTATGCTTCTCTGCTATGGCATTAAATTAGTAGTTGACCATTCCCAGCTTTGGAGAATGTATGATTCGAGTAGTAAAGGCAGAAGTGACGAGAATCAACTGAGTAGGAGAGGAGACGAGACTGTGGGCAAGCAACAACATGAGAAAATTCCATCACAGGGATGGGCATTAATATTTTTTTCAGAATTTTTCCCCTACAAATTAACTTGTTTTGTCATTAGGTACTTGTCACAATTTAATAAGGAAATTAATATGATTGTAGTCTTTCTAGTCTGCAGAGCCATCCTAGGCCGAAACATCTACTAGATTTGATAGCTGAGGATGGGCCGAGATATTTGTTGTAATTATAGTTCAGAGCTCCCCTCTTCTAATAAATTAGAGGGAAGCCACTATTAAAAGGGTTCGGAATTTTGGGAAAGAAACACCTAAGGAATCCTTTTCCTACTTTACAAAGGAATTGTATGAACTTTGATGTATGCACTTTATCAGAGAAATCAATGGAAGAATTGTTGTGATTCTAAACTCCTTGATTTGCAATATGTTTTTCTCTCTTAGTATTTCATTATGTGTTTGACATTCTCCTCAGATTATGTGTAAGTAACATCTAGATGTATTTCCATTATATGCAGAACCATTTCAGTCAAATATTTGATAAAGAATTCATGTATAGGTCTTTAAAAGGCACTCCATGCATCTCAGCATCTCATAAACCTCTTATTGCTCTTGTTTTCCTCTAGATCCAGTGATACAAAATTCTTAAAATCTAAGCTCTGTTTTGAAGGGTTTTCTCGTTATTATCTCCTACTATTCCATCTCCATTAACAATTTATTCGATACGAGTTTCAATCTTCTTTGCCCACCACTGTTTGAGTATTAATACCTGTGGAACTCTACTCACATGTTATTCCTTACAATGTGCTTCATGAGCAGTTTTGAACCAACCCTTTCAAGCTATTCATGATAGAAAACTATTAGTGTTGAGGGCTCCCAAGACTAATCTACCATCACTACTTAATATGTCCTAGGCACTGGTCTATAATCAACCAAGAGGTTGTCTCTTCAAAGCTTTCCTATCTCTGGAAGCAACCTTGCTCCAAGTGTTGGGAAAAGCCACAACATGCATAATGAACTTATATAACTTGCTTGAAGCCCTTGGTTTTTTATTTTGAATAAATTGCCATTTCACATTTTTGCATTAAATATTATTATTATGCAATATTAAATTAAGTATCTTTTTAATTCATGTGAACAAGATTTCTTCCTCCACACTCTACATAAGACTAATTTAATATGTGAAGTCAAGGAATGTATAAAAAGGCTAATTCTGTGATTTTCCAGTGAAGCATAATTTTGTGATTTGCGAAGAAAGGAGAAAGGTTGTGGAGGAAGTGTGAAAAAAAAAGTTCGTGGATAAATTGAGTGTGAGAGGATCTATTTATTTGAATTTCTTTTTTTCATATACAGTATGCATAAGATTCACTATCCCTCCACACTTTGTACAATGAAAACATCCATTGCCCCTTTACATTTTGCAAAATGAAAATGTTCATTGCTCCTCTACAATCTACACTTTTCACTCACCATTTCTCCTTCTTCTACATTGTGCCTTTCCCTTATCTTCGTATTTGACATAATGAAAGCTTCTTTTGCACCTGTACAGAGGTATAATTGCATAATGAAATCTTCAGGCAGATCCTAGTATCTTATTAACTATTAACTATTGACTATGTTAGAGTTGCAGGGAATTTCCTTGTGTGGAGCTTACGATGAAATATTTCACTGTGGAGAGGAAGGTTCCTTTGCATAGTGAAGGCTCCACAGAAGGAAAGCTCCACTTAAAAACTATAAAACTAAAAAACATAAATATAAATTAAATTAATTTTACTTTATGACCAAATCAAATTTATCTAATAATAAATTATATCAATTTTTGAAAACAATTAATATTATTATGAAAGAAAATGTAGTCTCATTTATGAATCCATGCAAGGAAGCTAAAGTTGCAGGGATCAATATTTCATTTTGCATAGCTTCCTTGTTTGGAGATTTTAGCTTACAATGAAATCTTTCATTGTGTAGAGTAAGCTTCCTCCAGACAATGAAAGCTTCGCACAATGAAATATCCACTTAATAATTGGCTTCTTTGTACTTTGCACAGTAACTATTCATTGATGCAGTGTGTAGAGTGATTACTATTATTAGCTTTCATCATTTAAAAACTAGTAGTGTGCAAAAGGAAGGTGTGCGAGAGAAGTATGCAGAGGAACAATGCATGCGGAAGTGCAAAATTTTGCGCCCTTGTTTTGTTATAGCGCAAATCATAAATTAAAATATTTAAGTTTTGTGAAGCTTTTATAACATAATTTAAAGAGAAACATGCTTCATCATGTAATTTTTTTATATGCATGTGGCTAATATATATTCAATAAGTTTCACCAGGGGAAGCCAAAGTTGCAGGGATCAATGTTTCATTGTGGGGAGCTTACAATGAAACCTTTCATTGTGTAAAGGAAGCTTCCTCCATACAGTGGAAGCTCCACTTAAAAAACTATAAATGTAAAATGCATAAATATAAATTAAATATCAAATAACAAGAAAATGTGGGCTCCACAAAAAGAAACATGGCCTTAATCAATTAATTAGCAGTAGACTTCTTCATCGCGTATATAGAGGTATAATCAAGCATTGAAATCCTAAGACAAATATTAGTCTCCTTTTAACTATTAACTATGTTCAGTAAACCTAAAAATAATAAATATAAATTAAATTAATTTAACTCTATGATGAAATCACATTTGTTTAATAATATTTTTTTTGAATTGCTAAAAACAATTAATATTGTTATGAAAGCGAACTCAGTGTCATTTATGAAGGCATGTTGGGAAGCCAGATTTGTAGGGATCAATGTTTTGTTTCATTGTATGTATGGAGCTTCCTTGTGTGAAGCTTTCATTGTGCGGAGCTTAGGATGAAAATTTTCATTGTGTAGAAGAACCTTCTTTTGCACAGTGAAAGCTCCACTTAAAAAACTATAAAACTAAAAATCATAGCTATAAATTAAATTAATAAAAATTTATGACCAAATTTTTTTTACTTACAATAAATTTTATCAATTGCTAAAAACACTTAATATTATTATGAAAGCAAATTTAGTGTTATTTATGAATGCATGTAGGAAGCAAGAGTAGCATGGGTAAATTTTTCATTATGTGGAGCTTCATTGTGCAGAGCTTATGATGAAATATTTCATTGTGTAGAGGAATCTTCCTCCACAGTGAAAGCTCTGCGCAAGGAAAGCTCCACTTAAAAAACTATAAGCCAAAAAATCATAAATATAAATTAAATTCATTTAACTTTATGACCAAAACAATTTATTTAATGATAAATTTATCAATTGCTAAAAACAATTAATATTATTATGAAAGCAAATTCAATGTCATTTATGAATGCATGTAGGGAAGTTAGAGTCACAAGGATCAATGTTTCATTGTGTTGAGTTTCCTCGTGTGAAACTTTCAACTTACAATGAAAGCAATGAAAGCTTTCATTTAGCAGAGTAAGCTTTCATGTGAAGGGTTTTGACGTATGAAAATTCTATGAAATGAAGGCTGTTGACTTAGCTCACTCATTTTCTGTGCACCTGGGAGGTTGGAGTCGAAAGTTTAGAAAAAGAATGTTGTAAATAATATATAACGCAGGCTATTTCTTTTTTAAGAAGATTTATATGGTAAATATTTTTATATTTAATCTTTACCATTAACTAACTTGAAATTTTATTATTCTGAAAGTTTCACTTTTCCACTTTTAATTTTTGTTTCCCCTCAATATATAAGGTAATTACAAATTAGATTTCGAAGTTGAAACCTTTTTCAAATATTATAAAAGTTTAAATAATTATTTAAAATTTTAGAAAAAGTTTAGATTTTAATTTTAATTTTTATTCCAAATGGGTAAAAATATCTTTTTATTTTTTATTTTATAAATTACATTTTTGAATATAAAAATGAACTCAACACTATACTTTAAAAAAACATCTAAAATATTTAGATTATAAAAACCACAAAAATTTAGATTATAAAAACCATCGATTTGGTCCAACCTTCGTAGTTATGTTCTGTAATAAAGTGGGCAATCCATTCGACCGCTTGCAATCAGATTCACAGCTAGAGGGATCTATCCGTGGCGCCAGCTGAAAGAGAGGAGACCTGAATCACTACTTGCCTTCGATTGTTTTCATGTGTAATGAGGTTACAAGTATGCGTATATGTCTCTGAAATTTTTAAGGATGGTGTTAAATTTTTATTTTTATTTTTTAATATAATAAATATATATATTTTTTTATATTTATATAAATGAAATAATTATAAAAATTATAAAATTTTATTATTCATTTTATATTTTTAAATTTGATATCTGAAAAATTTAGTGCTTTAAAGTATTTAATCTAAAACAATTTGAACCATTTTATTAAAAATTATGGTAAATTTTTAACCATGTTCTAAAAAAAATATAATAAAAATGATTAGAAAAATATTAATTATTTTTAATAAAAAATGTTAGAAATACTATATTGTATATTTTTAGGCGGATAGGTTTTCTTTGAATCAATTTAGTAGTCTACATTTTGATTATCTGATTGACATGTGGCATATGGTTTGATTGACATCTGGCATATGGTCTTCTCTGACATCTGGCTAAATATCTTGGACTATTTCTCCCTCTCCAAAACTGTTTCAATTTCTGCTTTTCCACGACTTACTACCATAACAATGCTTCCGGTTTTTGTTGTGCATGACTTGCTTCCACGACTTACTACCATAACAATGCTTCCGGTTTTTGTTGTGCATGACTTGCTTCCACGGGCTGTTGCCATAACAATGAAATGATGTTGTCATCTGGCCTTATAGCTCGGTTGTTCAATGCTCATTCAATATTGTACTATACCCTATTTATAGCACGGTTGTTTAGTGCTCATTCAGTATTCTGCTATACCCTATTCAAAAGTTGTTCATTCAGTGCTCATTTAGTATTCTGTTATAACCTATTCAGAAGTTCAGTGCTCAAGAGACCAGAGAAGGATTGCTCCGTTGTTCAGTGCTCATTTAGTATTCTGTTATACCATGTTTAGAAGTTCAGTGCTCAAGAAACCAGAAAGGGAGCGCGCTCGGTTGTTCAGTGCTCATTCAGTATTCTGCAATACCTTGTTTACAACTCGGTTGTTTAGTGCTCATTTAGTATTATGTTATTCCCTGTTCAGAAATTGTTCGTTAAGTGCTCATTCAGTATTTTGCTATACCTTGTTGAGAAGTTAAGTGCTCAAGAGACCAGAGAAGGAGTGCTAAAGCCCTTTAGGTAGGCGCTAAATGCAAAAATTTATAAGTATCTTATGTTTTAAATGCTTATCCACCCCTGATCAACATAGAAAAATAATTACCTGCTACGCAAACTAGTGAATACAAACTGAAGTGCATATCATGGTTTTTACTCGGAGATGTATCTTAGATGTAACGACACGCCTATCAAGGGGAAGCGTAAAATTTAATTGAGTTTAATTAAGATTATGTAAAATTTAATTGAGTTTGAATGCATCCTCTACTCTACTACTTAGCAGTGAAATTCATTTCATAATGATCGTGGGGTCACAGCATGGGAATAGGAATGTATCTAAGTCTGACATATTGGAACAACTAAGCGCTACATGACAAACTAATTTAGTGTTCATTCACATCATTAAGAAGAAACTTATAATGCAGTTAATTTTCTCCTTTCAGTTAATAGAGGGCGGTGATTGAGTGGTACAGATTTTGTACTTGCTGTTTGTATCTTTAGAGTGATGTGTTTGCAGATCTGGTGTTCTGGTTTCCACTGGCTTGAGAGGTGCTAATCAGTTTGACAACTCCTAGTCTTACTATTTAGATTTTCTGAGTGCAGCTCTGCATGTTGTTCTGAAAATTTACTTGTCTTCAAAATGCCATGGTATAGTAGTTAATTTAATTCTTCTTGCTTATGACCTAAGTTTCATGAAACTTGGAATTATGTGTGATTCCCAAGTAACATTACGTCATGCAATGTCCAAAATTCAGCGTGTAGATTTATGCCATAATATAAATTCTTTACAAAAAGTTTACTCGGCTCTTAAAAATTGAAGAGAATACATTTACGTGTATAATCATTAGGAGTTTCCTAAAACCTAGGGTTACTCATAAACTTTTAGTCTAAGCCACCCACCTTGTTAGAACTCCACTACTATTAAGGGTTGATTTCTTCCAGAATATGCAGCTACTTGTCCTTGTACGGTGACAGTAGGTCATGGTGACAACTATCTAAGTTGTAGTACCTGTAATTTTAAAAAATGAAAGAAAGGTGCAAAGATGCAAGACAAAAGATAACTTTTAGGGTTTCTTTTCTTTTGTTAAAAAAATGTGTTTTTCTTTCTTATTATGATTCTTTCCTTTTATCAACAATGTTCTTTTTAAGTTTGTAGGGTCTGTGTGCATCCCACATTAGAAGACTGGAAACACCAACTCTAGGTTGAAAATAGTTAGCCTCTAGGAGGTGGCCAAGAAACAACTTAGAAATGTTTCCATGAGATTTTTTCAAGTTAGCTTATGATCTATAAGAGCATTTATGGCTTGGATTCTTCAACAACTAAATATTCTCTGAATGAATTACTTGTGTTCTACCATTCCATGCTTCTTCAAGGGTGATCTTCACATCCTTACGAGGGCCTATGTCAAGTGCATAGGCTGCTTGAGCACAGAAGTTGCTTGAAAGATTTATGCCCTTAAGAATGATCTTGGTCATCTCTACAATGGTCCTATTATTTCTCTATATAAGTTTTCTTTCTTTCACTCTCTTAGAATGGATCTGCAACTTTGTAGCAGAGATTAGGGATGGATAAGCGTGATGAAGAGATTTGATCTTTTTGTCAATGAATATGGACTATAGAATCTAGATGGATAATATATTAGTCCTTATGTCTCCTTCAACAAGGCTTGTATGCCCTCCAAATGCTTTCGCTAGGCTTGGTCTACTCATGGGAAATGCTAGCTAGCTAAAGACAAATGAAGCCTTTAGTAGTGAGTTCCTTGGTCTCTTTCTCCATGGCATGTAAGGCAAATCGCATATCTAACACATACCCTGCTACCTCCATCTGCATTTGCAATTTCTCCAACATGGAATAGCTTATGCCAACCAGTGTATGGGATCTATCTCCTGCCACAAATGTATGCACCCTCTTTCTGGTTTGCATCCAGCTACATCCTGGCTCCTTTTTCACACCCTCTCTTTCATCATTTTCCTCACCTTTACTAGATCCTCCCACTTTCTAGCAGCGACATACATGTTTAAGAGCATTACATATCTTCCAATGTTATATGGTTCCATATCAATCTAGTAAGTTGTTTATTGAGTTCTTTGCCTCATCCATGTTCCCAACTCGGGCAAGAAGATCAATCAAGCAGCTATAGTGGTTTGTATTTGGTTTAACCTGTGTTAGGCACATGCACAAAACATAGATATCCATGAGACAACATGTTCAAGCAGATTTTGAGCACGTTATAAGAGTTTTAGAAACATTGTTATAGTTTTGAGAAGGTTTAGACACATACCTTACATACATAGCATGGAACTTACATAAAGCATTTTTAATTTATTCCAAAACATGTTAAAAAATTATGTTCTAAAAGGTCAGTCCGTCTTTAATAGTGATGTGAATGACAATGTCAGCAACTCATGTGGTAAGTTGTTTATTAAGTTCTCTGCCTCATCCATGTTCCCAACATGGGCAAGAAGATCAATCAAGCAGGTATAGTGGTATGTATTTGGTTTAACCCATGCTGGGCACATGCACAAATCATAGCTGTCCATGAGACAACATGTTCAGGCAGATTCTGAGCACATTATAAGAGTTCTATTAACATTGTTACAGTGTTCATAAGGTTTAGACACATACCTTACATACATAGCATGGAATTTACGTAAAGCATTTTTAATTTATGCAAAAACATGTTAAAAATTTTTGTGCTACAAGGTCAGCTCGTCTTTAACAATGGTGTGAATGACAATGTCACTCTCATATCCTGTGCCCTTATTATTGTTTCACCATAAAAAATTATCCTTGTTAGAGTACATTCCGCATCCACATCACATCTTTCTTTATTAGAATTTTGTGCTGGACGAAAGTAGGTCAAGTCTAAATTTGTAATTTGTTTAATTCGATTATGTGAAGACTAATTCTAATGGCATGAATTAGATGATCTATTAGTATCCTTCCAACTTGGTGAATTTGATGAATTACAGGTATTACTATCACGGAAAAAAGATTTCCCTCTGTTAATATTATGGAGCCAGCCTTGACTACGAACGCCATTCCTCTGTTGCTAAATGGTTCCACTGAGATTCAACCACTACTCCAGATTATCGATCTTGGTTTTATTACCTCATTAAAAACTACATCCTCGCACTTCCACATTACTCTATCTGATGGAACACATCAACACAAGACTTTGCTACCATCTGCGTATAGCCCACAAGTTGCATCTGAAGACATCGAAATTGGCTCAATCATTCTTCTTAAAAAAGCAGCTTGCATGGTGCTTCAAAACTCCTCATAAGGCCCAACATTTGAATTTACCATCTTTTATTTTTTGTCTTCTATACTCTTCCTGCATTACAAAAATAAAAAACAAAATTGGAATCTTCATTAATTCCTTTTTCATTTGTTTGCATAAGGTCCATCCGAGTTGTTGAGCTTGAAGTTGTGATGCGTAAAGCAGCATTGACTAGGGACTCATCAACACTACTACACGCAAAGGCAGGTACATCCCAGTATAGCTCTTCATCAGCACAAGAGAACTTTACCTCTATAGTTACTCCGCTAATTACGGTGACAACTACAACTATTCCATTCAGGTTGCTCAATCCATACTGAAAGTATTGGTCAATCCAAGGTAGAGCATATGCAAAAACAACATTGAAGACTTACAACAATGTACGAGGTTTAGGAAAAGTTTTTGGATTTGACATTATCAATCGTGATAAAGAATAGATCCACCTTTTTTCATTTGTTGAATTGGTCGAATCTCTTTACAATCTAATTCAAGTTGGTGAGCTATACATTGTTTCAAATGGCACAGTTAAAGAAGCAAACCCAAACTACAACCACCTCAAGAACAAATGGGAAATTTACTTGTTTGCTGCTTCCACTGTCAATTCATGTTCCATAGATGATCCAACATTTCCTTATCAGAGCTTTCACTTCAAAACTATTGTTGAAATAATAAAAAATGCAAGTCCAAATACGAATGTGGATGTCATTGGTGTTGTTACCTCCACCTCACCTGCATCAACAATTCGACAAAAATACGAAACTAAAACACTAAGTAAAACACTCATATTAAAAGACAAGTCAGGTTTTAGCATTGATGTAACACTATGGGGAGACCATTGTGACTCTATAGGACAAAACCTGGTTGAATTCTACTCTTTTGACAACCCACCAATCCTTGCAATCAAAGGAGGTCATGTATCTAAATTTAATGGACCACAATAGGGACGATATCAACTAGAACTATCATCATAAATCCACAAGTTGAAGAAACTCATCAACTGCATGCATGGTTCCGTAAAACAGGTTATAACTCTTCTTCTCCATATTTGAGTAGAAACTACGACGTTGCTTTGAAACATGCCCTAGCACAAAAGATGATTCATGAAATTGCTTGCATGTAAGCCTCCGAGAAAACAATATGGGTTTCAGTTCGTGCAACGATAACTGCTCTTCACATGGACGACTTCTACTTTCTTGCATGTCCATTAGATTTCAATGGAAAACACTGCATGAAAAAGGTTATGGAGCATTCTAACAATCTTTAGCATTGTACAAAGTGTAATGGCGAATTCCTATAATGTGACTACCGTTACAAACTTAAAATTGAGTTGCATGACCACACCAGGCACCTACAAAATGTCACAGCTTTCAATGACGCGGGAAATGAGCTCATGGGCATCACGACAAAAGACTTGTTCCTTCTTTCTATCGAACCAAATGATCTTCAAGAAATTTGTGGCTGAATTTTAGGGCGTCGCTTCCTGCTAACACTTTCCATTAAAACAAACTACTTCAATGGTGTCGAGTGCTTGCAACCAATACTGATTAATTCAGAAGAAATTTAATATGCATCTGCATGCAAAGAAGCCCTCAATGACATTCAAGCAATGCTCACTTCAAAACGACCTATTGTTCACTGCCCCTTTGAAAATTTTTCAAGGTTTCTTCAAACACTATTGTTTGTACATAAATTGACATTTTTGCATAGCTCATTATTCCATGTTGTTGTAAATTACGCCCATGTTGTTGTGCTACACACTTTCACTGCAAATACTCTTTTTCAGTTATTCCAAAATATGTATGTTTACCCCTTTGCATTTTACATAATATAGATATCAACATTTGTAAAGACTTTAATTCATTTTTTCCCTTTGTTGATTACATGGCTATACATTGATTTCTTGCTTGCTAATCTATTCATGCTATCATTCAATATTGTTGAAAAAAAACGAAGAAGAAGAAAGAAAAAACTTGGTTATCTTGCTCCTCTCCTCTCAATAATAGATGCCATAATAACGTATATTTTTGTAATACTCCTAATTACTACTTTGACCATATGTATGTTTACCCTTTCAAATTTTACATAACCTATATATCAAGCTTTGCAACAATGTCAAATCATTCTTACTCCCTCATTTACGTGTTAATGAATTGCATGTTTTTCCTTTTACCTTTTCTTCCTATACTTCAATGATGTTCAAATAAAAAAAATGTAATTCTAAAAAATGTAATACATTCTCTATACATGCAAAACTCATTTATGGTTCACTCTAAGTTGGTTATGTATTCAAACTAACAATAATTATTTGTACTTGTTTAGATATGCCAAAAAACAATCAAAATGCGGATAAAAATGAACGACATCATCTTCTTTATGCACAACACAAGGAAACAATAAATGCACATTGGTAACTTCTTTATAAAAACCGCAACAACCCTACTACTTCCTCTACATCCCTTCCCACCTCAAGTGCTCTCCCAACCATGCAAACAAACCCACCTCACCTTCATCAAATCTAATATAACCCTCCCCTTAATGATGAACATCATCGCTTTCAACAAAGGATCGATAAACTTTATACCATGCATGTTTTCACAATATGCAAAGAATCATACCCAGGAATGAAAACAAGACTTTTACACGGTAGCCTTTCTTGTTTTTGTTGTGCATCATCTAAATCTACCAATCGTTTTTCTCAAATGAACAACATGGACCCTGGTGAACAACCATATGTCCTTCAACATTTAACACAAGTTGAAAAAATTCTCATTGCACATGTAAACCCCATTCTACAAGTCACTCATTCCGTGGTGGTCAATACAAATATAGTGGCCATACAATTAGCTTCCATCAAGACATCACTACTATTGCCAAATACTTACCCCAATTATTTCTAACTTAGACATCCTCATTCTGAAAAGGCACAATCCATATAAAAGGCTTATGAATTCTTTGTTTGCAAATCACGTGCCCATGCAGCACTTGAATACAAAATAAAAAATGACCTTTACTACAATGATGTCCAATTTAGCTCATCTAAAATTTCTGCTCTACCAGATCACCCTACAGATATTTCTTCTCTTCTCCATAATGTAACCACCTTCTCTTTTGAACCCCATCAAACCAATATTGATTCTACTTATGCTACTGATGTCATGCTACCTCCATTAGAAATCCAACCTTCTTCTTTCGTTCCAATAATCCCAAATTCATGCACTGAACTTGAGCACATATGTGATTATTTGCACTTGACCCATTCAAATTCAACAAGCTCAGTTGACTGGCCTCCAATATTTTTAACAGTTATGAATGAAGACAACACCATAAGTCTCTTTTCCATGCATTCCCCACACTCTTTCCTACAGGCATTGCCATGATCATGCAACCAAGAATTACAAAAGTTGAGATGCATGAATACGCTTTGCACTTGTTTCACTACCATGAAAACCAATTTGGCCAGCATCCAAGATTCTGCTACTACCTTTATAACATTCTAATGCGCCACCATAGCCAAACAACTGCTACTGTTTTTGTGAAGAAGGACATTGAGAACAACTTGCCAACAATGGTTTCAGACCTACAATAGTGTCTTTGTGACTCTCCAGATTCAAAATTACCTGAGAAAATAATGTGGTTCGGTTCAGGCCTACGAGGAACACGGTCTTTCTGGAACAAATGACGATCTGAGATGACTGACATGATCACACAAATATGAAGCATGACATTCTTTTTCACTCTCAGTGTAGCTGATACTAAATGGCATGAATTGTACATGATCATGCCTACTAATGTTCCTTCCAGTTCAGACAATCACTTCCAATGGAGAATTCAAAACATAATTAAAAACCCACATCTAACATCCCAATATGTGCATTGCAGATTTACAATTTTCCTCGAAGAAGTCCTACAAAAAGGCCTCCATGCAATAAATTATTGGTGCAAGAATTTGTACTATCCATTTCTCTCTACATTAATTTTCTACATTGCATATATGTTTTAACCAATTTTTACCTTCATATTATATTCAAATACGAATGGAAACATAGAGGATCCACACACATTCATGGCTTCCTCTGGTTTCAAAGTGCACCAATTATGGACACTATTGACTGGAACAATGCATTAGAAGTTGTTGCTGCACAAAGTATTTTGATCACTATGTAAATGCTTGGAATCCATGCTAGCCAGAACATCGAAATCTTGCACTTCACCAATCAACAATTCATAACCCATGTCTTCTTGACACAGCATCAATATTCAAGTCTACCCAGTCTAAAGACTATGCAGAGCTCGTCAATTGTGTTCAATGTCATACAAAGTGTCATGAATCTTCTTGTCTTCGCAAGAAAGAAAATGTTCTTAGCTGTCGGTATGGAGTACGTGGGAGTTAAACTCTACATATTCACTTTTCATTGATGATAAAGGTCATAAAACCTATGTCCCTTCTTGCAATGATGAAAGATTGAATATTCACAATGCCGATCTACTTTCTATCTAGAGAGAAAATGTTTATTGTCAACCAATTCTATCTTGTCATGTTGTGTTAAACTATATTTCAAAGGCAGCAAAAGCAGAAACAAGATATGAGAGCTACCAACAAATGCTATCACGACTTTCACAAAGTGCCACCCCAGAAGCACCTATTTTGCTGTTATCTAGAAACTCCTTACGGAAACCATTGCAGATAGAGATATTGGAGCGCAAGAAATATGCCATATGTTACAAAAGCTACCTCTCTCTCTCTGCAGTCATACATTTGTTTCTTTGAATGCTAACAGGATTGTTTACAAACATGTATCTCAAGATACTAAGAATCCCCTTTCGACACCAAAATTTATCCTTGCATACATGTACAGATCTATTTCATTGGAATCACTACCCCTCCTTGAAGTTGCATGCTCTTGGTCATTTTCTGCCCGTCGAAAAAAAAAAAAAAAA
>APFE030814357.1:86391-128217 GCA_000404065.3 Pinus taeda | reverse complement strand
AATTAGCAGAATATTTTAACTTAAATCCTCTTTTTATAGCAAAATCAATCATAGAATTGCCTGAGAAATAAGAAGCATTATCAAATACAAGAGCAATTGGGACACCAAACCTGGTAATGATGAATTGGTCTATGAATTGAATGATTGCTTCAGAATTTGCTGTCTTCAAAGGGATTGCATCAACCCACTTAGTGAAATAGTCGGTAGCAGTGATGAGAATGTACTTGTGCTGCTTTGAAGAAGGTGGATTGATTTCCCCGATGATATCCAGTCCCCATTGATCAAATGGTTGTTCAATGTTAACTGGTTGTAGAGGGAAAGTTGATTTTCGTTGTCTTCCACTAGCAGTTTGACAATTGAGGCATTTCCTTACGTACTCATGGGTGTCTCTAAAAAGGGTTGGCCAATAGTATCCAGCATGAATAATCTTGTGAGCTGTTGTGTCAGCTCCAAAATGTCCTCCTGCTGGTCCATCATGTAACTCCTGCAACACCTTTTGGGCTTCAATTTTCTCAAGGCATCTCAGCAAAATAGAATCATAATTCTTCTAAAAGAGCACATCATCAATAATTGTAAAACTCTTTTCTTTTAACCTGATGGCCCTTTTTCTTTTGTAAGATAAATGTGGAGGAGCATGACCATTTTTTAAATAAAATATCATATATGCATATTGAGATTCAGAATCAGTGACACTTACCTGATTGATTTCTTTAGTTGGACCAGTGTCGCTTGATTCAGAAATGTTGGAAGCTCCCGCTAATATCCTGCAAAAACCTTGGCCCCTAACAATCTTTGCTGGCCTAATTTCTAAGTCATATTCTTGAAGCGCTGTGACCTAATTTTCCCTTTTTTCACCCAGTTCTTTTTGTATTAATAGTTGCCTAACAGCTGGGAAAGGAACTATTACTTTTGTGTGGGTTTTGAGAAGGAAGGGTCTATAATGTTTGACTGCTTTAAACACAGCAAAAGCTTGTTTCTCCACATCGGAGTAATTCAATTCAGCACCCTGAAGATTTGAGCTAAAAAATGAGATGGGTGCCTCCAAATTGTGATCATGTAGTTGGGTAAGTATTGCTGCATATGAAGAACTTGATGCGATAGTATACAAGGTGAAAGGATTAGAGAAATTCGGAGTAATTAAGGAGGGGGCGTTGATAATGGATTGCTTTATTAAATCAAAAGCTTCTTTTCCTACTAATCCCCACTTAAAGACTACATTTTTCCTAATCATTGCCTGGAGGGGTAAAATAATATGAGAAAAATCAGGTACAAATCTTTTAACAAAATTAATCTGGCCAAGAAATGATTGCATCGATATCTTATTGTGCGGGAATGGGATTTCAGAAATCTCTTTGATCCGATCAGGATCAGATGTCAGAAATTCCATGAACATGGACATCTTTTCATAGACTACCCGCTCAACAAAGAAATAAACAAAAGAAAAATCAACACAATGAAAGAATCAAATAGCTTCCAGAAAGAGGTTAATCGAGGTAAAAGAGGACCGAAAAATCAGCAACATGAAGGACAACACTTCAGGCAGAACAGTTTCCAGGTGCTTCAGGAAGAGGAAGAGATTACTAAAGAAGATCAGGTAATGGAAGGGAATTTTGTAGAAAAGGAGAAGGAAGAAAACCTGGATCAAACACAAAATATTGAGTACCAGAAAGAAGCTACTATGAGCGATGTTGAACAAGAAATGGATCAGGAAATGACCCAGAATGATATGGACCTAGAGGACCATGAACTATTGGAAATTCTTGACAAAGAAAACCTATATCTAGAAGGATTCTTGAGGCAGGGAACTACAAGGGGAGTGGATTTGCTACCTGAAGAAGAACTCAGTAGAATACAATAGCTGTTTCTATGGAAAACGCAGACTATGGAGCTGGAGCGAGGGAACAACATAGATAAGTAGGACAACTAAGGTGTGAAAACGACGAAAACTACTCTGGGACTAGCTACTAGAAACCCAGGCAAGAAAAGAGGTAGGAAAAAGCAGAATTGAAGGAGTGTGGAAAGCTGATGATTGATTCAGGTAAGATGAAAGATCTAGCCAACTACTCCTTTAAAAATCTTTAATAGTGAAGTTGACATCTTGGAATATTAGAGGTCTAGGGAGTAAGAGAAAGTAGATAATGCTAAGTAACATAATGAAACAAGAAACGTTGGATATAATGTTCATCCAAGAAACGAAATGTTCCATTCAAAAGGTAAGAAAAATTCACAACAAATGGCTTAGAAACTATGAGTTTCTTGAAGTAAAAGCAAAGAATATAGCAGGGGGCATACTCACTCTATGGAATCCCCATAAAATAGGAATTCTAGATGCTGAGGCTTCCAGAAATTATTTATCGGTAGTTATTCAACTGGTTGGAGAAAGGGACACTTTTTTTATCACAAATGTTTATGGTCCTTAGAGAATAGATGACAAACTTAGGTTTCTAGACACCCTGGTGGATCTTAGGGACAGACATGCAGATATACCCTGGATCATGGGAGGGGATTTCAACATGATCAAATCTCTTTCAGAGAAAAAAGGAGGAATAAGATCTCTAAGTAAAGACTCCATTGCTTTCCAAACCTTTTCTGACAATATAAATCTTGTTGACACTAATTGGAATACTGGTCTCTTTACTTGGAATAATAGGAGGGGAGGAGATTCCCATGTTGCCTCAAAGCTAGATAGATTATTCATCTCTGAGAATCTTATGCTAAATGGTAAAGAGGTAACAACGCGAGTTCTTCCCTTTGGAGGTTTAGACGATTGGTCAGTTCAATTGGAAATCAAGGGTATAGGCACTCCTAGGAACAAACCTTTCAGATTTGAAAATATCTGGTTGTCACACCCAAAATTCACAAGCAACATTGAAAAATGGTGGTCAGAAAACTTGCATATTCAAGGGACCAAAATGTATCTTCTTCACAAAAGACTAAAGCACATCAAACGTTAGCTTAAAGAATGGAACAAGAAGGATTTTGGTAATATTTTTTAAGAAAAGAGAGTAGTTGAAAACAAAATGCAGGTTCTCAACCAAGCTCTAATCAAGGAAGGCTTTGATAAAGATATTAGTGATCAAGCAGGTAAACATTATCAATATTGGGAGAATCTATGTAAACAAGAAGAAATATTTTGGAGACAGAAGTCCAAAATTCAATGGCTCAAAGAAGGAGAGTGTAACACTAAGTTTTTTCATAGAACCACTATGGCCAATAGAGCTCACAATATAATCTCTTCGATCAAGAATGAAGCAGGGGAACTTCAGATCCCCCATGATGCTATCGAATCCATGTTAATCCAGCACTTCCAAGGTATAACACAGGAGAACAATTCATCAGGGAAGTAACTAGTAATGTACCAAAACTATTGTTTAGAGAGGACAATTTCAACCTTAATAGACCAGTAACGGAAGGGGTGCTGAGTGAAGTCCTCAAAGACATGCAAAATGGCAAAGCACTGGGCCCAGACAACTTCAATGTGGACTTTTTCAAAGCTTGCTGGAATATTCTTAAGCAAGAAATTTTGAATGTTGTGGAGAACTCCGAGTCAAACAAAACCATTCTGAAAGCGCTCAATACATCCTTCATCACCCTATTCCCCAAACAGGAAATTACTCATACACCGGATAAATATAGACCCATAGCCCTATGCAATGTAATCTATAAGATTATATCCAAGTTTTTTGCTAACAGACTCAAGCCTTTGCTTCTGGTTCTTGTATCAGGGGATAAACCAAGTTATGTGGAAGGTAGATAAATTCTTGATAACATCATTCAAGCACAAGAGGCGGTGCACTCTTTAACTAGCAAGAAGTAGGCGGGTATGATCATGCAATTAGATATTGCCAAAGCTTATGACAAGGTAAATTGGGTCTACCTCAAGAAAATGTTGATTGCTTTTGGATTTGATCATAATTGGCTTAGATGGGTAATGGCACTGGTGACCTCCTCCAGTTTTTCTATATTGGTCAATGGCTCTCCCTCAGAGATTTTCAGTCCCTCAAGAGGCCTCAGATAGGGTGACCCGCTCTCCCCCTTTTTTTTATCATCATGATGGAAAGAATGGGTAGAGTTATAAAGCAGGCAAAATCATTAGGAAAGATTAAAGGTCTGCAGCTTACTAATAATGGTTAGACCTTTACTCACCAACAATTTGTAGATGATACTATGTTATAGGGAATCCCCATAGTCCAGGAAGCTTCAAAGTACAAAAAAATTATGAATCTTTTTGCCTCGGCTTCAGGTATGGAAGTTAATCTCTCTAAATGAAAATTCTTTTTCTTCAATACTAATATTGCTATTCAAAAAAACATCTCCAGAATTCTTGGCTTTCAAAGGGATTCCCTTCCTTCAGAATATTTGGGAGTTCCTCTAACTACAAAACCAATGCTCAAAAGTATATGGGATCCTTTGATCAACAAGTTGCAGGACAATGTCAGTAAATGGACCATTAAATCTTTAAACCTTGCTGGTAGGTTAGTTCTTACAAAAGCAGTTCTTCAAGCAATCCCTATTTTCATGTTATCAACCCTCCCAGCTCCAAAAGGAGTCCTTCAGCAATTTAGAAATATTCAAAGAAACTTCCTTTGGGGCAGGGAGGAGACAAAGAAGAAATGGGCCTTGGTGTCTTGGGAAAAAATTTGTAAGCCCAAGAGCCATGGAGGGCTAGGATTGGATGATCAGGAGATTCTCAGCAAGCTTCTAGGGGCCAAACTTTGGTGGCGCTGGGTTCAACATTCAGAGACTCAATGGTCAAATATCTGGAAAGGAAAATATGCTAGTTCCTAGAAGAACAATGATCTTATAATAATGTCAGGAAATATAAAGGGTTCATATATTTGGAACAAAGCCAGGGAGAATAGAAAACTATTACAAGAGAATAGCTTCTGGGAAATCGAAGAAGGAAATCTTGCTCTTTTCTGGGAAGACAAGTGGCAACAAGAATCAATTCTATTAAAATAATACTTTCTAGATCTTAAGCAGGAGTCGGATTCCCAAGGATTAATAAAGGTTAAGGATTTCTGGAATCATTCTCATCATATGGATAAGTGGAGAATCTAGAGAAACATCGATTGCAGAAATAACAATCTCCTAAAAACAAAAGCAGAGGAGCTCAGGAAAATAGTAGAGCAAAGGAAAATCTTAGTTGTAGAGGGACAAGAACAACTGAGATAAGGAAATAACAAAGAGGGAACCTTTAATCTTAAGGAAGCAAAAAGAATTCTCCTTGAGTTAGATCCCCTAGTTCCGAACAAAATTTGGCAAAACCTTTGGAGACACCAAGGGTGGATGAAAATCAAATTCTTCATGTGGGTAGTATACCACAAGAAAATTCTGACCTGGGATAACATAAGGAAGAGGGGTGTTCAGGGGCATTCAAGATGCCTGCTCTGTGAGGCTCAAGAAGAAACTTTGGAACATTTACTCAACAATTTCATTTTCACATATTGGTTATGGGACATATTTGCTACAATCTTTCAATAATCTGATAGAGATAGAGGAAGCATCATTAGTACCCTCAACAATTGGAGAAAAAATCATTTGGATAATGAAATTCTCGACTCAGCATGGGCTCTTACACCAAGCTTCATTTTATGGAACGTTTGAAAGGAGAGGAACAAAAGAATTTTTAAGGAGGAAAAAAAGCCCCCACAACACCTGCTGGAGATAATCCTGAAATAGCTCAAGGAGACTGTGGGAACCATAGTTCGCAACTTCCCTAAAAAACCTCCCTCAAATTTAGATTTAAATATTCTCAGACAGCTGGGGATGCAGGGGCTCACCCTCCTAGGCCTTGACAGGAAGATTATTTCTTTGGATACAGAGAAGGAATTTTGGCATCCACCTCCAGAAGGCTATTTAAAATACAAAATTGATGGGGCTTCAAAAGGGAACCCGGGAGCAACAGGGTATGGAGGTGTCCTCAGAAATGTAGAGGGAAGTATTGTTTTCATCTCCCATTTCCACCTAGGTACAACCACTAACAACATGGCTGAACTAATCGCTATGGAACAATGCCTGGACTTTCTGAAGCAAGACAACTATCTCAATGTCATGATAGAGGCAAATTCGGAGTTAATTATCAACTCAGTGCAAAAAATACATAATGGAACTACGCCGGATAAAGTCTCTAAGAATTCAAAGCCATCTTCAGGGCCTGCGCACTGTCAGTTTCCACCATGTTCGCAGAAAGGCAAATAAGCTGTCGGATCTTCTACCCAACTAGGGAGTTAGCTGCAAAGAGAATAAAATGTCGATGAAGTGGCATGAGTTGCGTCCAAGCAGACTGAGAGCTCTTTGTGGCAAGTAGGTGGAAGAAGATAGGGAAGTGTTTAGACTCAAAACCATGGAGACTAGCTTGATTTGATCTTCCCCTACATATGTCTTCAATGTTTGGATTACTGGTCTCTGAAGGGAAGAGAACCTTGTCTGGTCACCTAGCCTCAAGGAGTAAGCGAGATGAAGATCTCAGTTCATCATGGGCAACACTATGCTTCCCTCAAGTCTTTTCTTGGTGGAAGGACTCTTATCCTCACAACATTCCAAATCAAGGCGAGGAAGTTTAAAATTTGTAAGAGGAACCCGGTTATTCAACAGCTGGTGTTTTCAGATTTCGGGGTCCAGATTTGCAAAACGCCTCCCAGGTAGTTTTCAATTGATCGTGCTGCTCTCAAGTGGTATTGGCTTTGGCGATTTCGCAGTGATCCCATTAATCCTGCGACATGTGGCAGGGTGGGGGTTACGAAAACCGCCCTTCATTGCTAAATAAAGTTGGAACTTCTTGTCCCGCATGAAATCAATCTCATCCGTTGGATTCGGTTGTAGTGAACCAACGGTTGAGATGGATCGAGCAACTTGGTGGGGCAGGACCATTATTCATCGGTCTCTTTGGCTACGCGTCCTTCTGCTCTACCGTTGATCTTCTTAATTTTTTGGGACGGATCTGATGGTTTGGGTTTTCCGAGGGGGTTTGCAAGAAAGTTCATGGGCTTTCCGAGCGATAGACTTTAGTTTTGTTAGTTAATTCTTAGGATCGAATTTTTAGATGTAAAGTTGTGAGGTTTAGCCCTTGGTGGCTTAAGCTTTTATTTCTTTTCTGTTTCCTTGGCGTCGAGGGGATGTTTGTATATACTATACACTATTTTTTGGCTCAATGATATTGAAGGATCCATACTTGCTTCAGTAAAAAAAAACATATCACAATACAAATAACTTTAGCTCACTTTCAATAGAAGAGATTCAACTATAAGGAAGTTTATTAAATGGTTAAGTTGTCATTGGGTAAAGAGATCACTTTCCAAGTGGTTCCTTAGTGAGTCAAGAATTAGAGCTTCAACCCCCAAGGCAACTCTTGGTAATTCATCAGACCTCACAAGCACCTAAGTTATTCTTCCCAGTCCACTAGGTTCTTCAATGCACAAGCTTCTAGTGTGATTTTCATCCCTACAAGCAAGTTGTTTCCCTATATGATGTTTATGCCCAACCAACCTCTAAGAGGGTTCTTCAACTATTTTTTTTTTTTAATTTCCAAGAGCTTAACAACTACCATTAGGGGAATTTTGAGGTCTAAAATGGCCCTCCTAAGAAAAATGTACAACCAAAATAAAATTTATAAGAACCAATAGGATTCAAGATTATTATGTCAACCATGGGGGATGCTTCGCCATTTTTGGAGTAAAAAGGTAAAAAAATAAAAATATAATAAAATATTAAAACTACTTTTTCATCTTGTATTTTCTATCTCCTTAAGGTTTTACTCAAATTTCGAGAGGGAGTACTTGTTGGATGAAAAATTTAATTCCTCATCTAAGGAGTACGCATGTTGCATACATTCGATGGACCTTGCTACATGAAAAATGAGAAATACATGAAAAAGCTTGTTTGCAATCACACTTTTAATGTATTTCCCATTTTCCGTGTAGTAGGGTCTATCAAAAGTATGTAACATTGATACTCCTTGGATGAGGAATCAAATTTTTCAACGAACGAGTGTTTCTACTCAAAATTTGAGCAAACCCATAAGGAGATAAGTGGAAAATACGAGTTGAAATTAAGGTTTTTTACTTTTTTCCCTCCAAAATTTAATGATGTAATCTAATATTATTTTATTATTTCCACTATTATTTTACAATTTCATTAGGGGGCCCATTTTTGACCTCAAGATTCCCCTAATTAACTCTCTATATGTTGTCTCCTTTGCACTCTTTAAGATTTCTAGATGCTTCTTTTGTATGCTCTTCCACAACTCTGCAATTGTGTAGGAGTTCATTCCCTCTATGTATGCGTGTGTGTGTGTGTCCGAGAGAGAGAGAGAGAGAGAGAGAGAGAGAGAGAGAGAGAGAGAATGTGCATGTATCAATGGGTGAATGATAATAATCTTTCAGTCCTCCTCCCTCTTTTTCCAACAAGCTAACTGCCTCCTTCTCCACAATTTCACGAAAGTCAACCTCATGAATAGCACAACCCATGCTATCTTAATGTTTTTGTATTTTTATTTTATTATTATTGGAGTCAAAGGACACCTAAACCTATCCATTCTTATTTCAGTTAATTTATGGCATAGTCAGTCCTCTCAACCAACCAAGACCTATATTTAAAACAACAATTCCCTCAAGCAATCCCATACCTAAAGCAATTGAATCTGTGTCCTTCTCTCCCCCATTTTAAAATAACTACAATTATTTACAACATAGAAATATATACCAGGGGATGTCACAATCCATCACACTTGAGGGGGAACACTGTCCTCAATGTTCAATAACCATATACAAAACAAACATGATTAGTATGGAGCTTTACACATACAACTTTGTACATAATTTACAATGTATTTAAAATTTTATTAATTCAACAAATAAGAAAGGATATGTTTCCCTCATCTGGTCATCCAGTTCCCATGTGGCTTCCTCGGGCCCAAATTTCCTCCAAAACATTTTGATTTTCTCTATTACTCGGTTTCGGAGCATGAATTGCCTCTAATATAGGATGCATAGAGGTTTTGGTTGGAACTCTCCCTTCGGTTGCACCTATAACACAATCCAATCAACAACACGATTAATGCCATGTACATATATTTTAAGTAATGAAGCATGAAAAACATCATGGAATTTCAATGATGGTGGTATGGCTAATCTATAGGCCACCAACCCAATTCTTTCAAGTATCTTAAAAATCCCACACATTCATGGTGCCAACTTGGCACATGACCCAATCTTAAAGGAGCTTTTCTTGGGCCTAATTCCGAAGTAAACATGTTCTCCAACTTGGAACTCCTTATGAACTCTATGAAATTATGCATAACTCTTCTGCCCATCTTGTGCCACCTTTAAATTTATTTCGATGTTTTGATTTTCATACTCCGTCTCTTTTAACATATTAGGACCAACAAGGACATGTTCACTAGGTTACTCCAACTGATAGGAATATTGCAACTCCTTCCATAAAGTTCCTCAAATAGGTTCATCTTCAAAGATTATTGGTATCCATTATTGTATGTGAATTCCACAAGTGGAAGGTACTCTTCCCACTTCCTTAGCCAGTGCGTCACATACATCCTCAACATATCTTTGAGGATTATATTTGTCCTCTCTGTTTGTCCATCCGTCTGTGGATGATAAGCTATAATGAAGGCCAGTTATGTCCCTAATCCTGTAAATAGTTCCTTCCAAAATTTTGAAGTGAACTTGGCATCTCTATCTGAGATAATTTTCTTGGGAACTCCATGTAGTCTTACGATTTCCTTTATGAAGACTTGTGCCACTTCACTGGATAAATTTGTAGATTTTATAGGCCTGAAGTGAGCCACCTTGCTCAACTTGTCGACTAATACAATGAGTGCATCATGTTGCCTAGAGGTTCTTGGTAGACCTATAATGAAATATATGGAGACCACTTCCCACATTCATTCTGGAATGGGAATATGTTGTAAAAAACCTACTGGATGTTTACATTCAACCTTCACCTTCTATCATTCTATGCATTTAGCAATAAAGTCTGCTACTTATTTTTTCAAATTAGACCAATAGTAGAACTTTTGGATGGTCGTTAGAGTCTTTTGGTATCTCAGGTGGCTAGAATATGGCTTAGTATGGAACTTTCTCAATATGAGCCTCTTCAATTCATCATTTCTTGAAACATAAATTCTATTCTTGAATCTAACCAAGCCATCACCTACGAGATGATACTTTTCATCTTTTCCACCCTCACCATCTTGTTGTAGCCTTTATTTTATATGTCGATACTTCTCATCATATTTCCCTGCATGTTTGACCTATTCTACTAGGTCCATTTCATAAGAAATTATGAGTGCTAAATGATTTAATTGCACCCTCCTGTTGCATGCATCTTCTACTATGTTCTCCTTGCCATTAAATATATATTTAATTTCAAAATAAAATTCTTTGAGAATGACTAGCCATCAAACTTTCCTTACATTTAACTTGGGCTATTCAAATAAATACTTCAACCCTCAATGGTCAGTCATTAGGGTAAATTTTTTACCAAGAAGGTAGTGTCTCCACATCTTCAGCAAACTAATGATGGAAGGCAATTCCATATCATGAGTTACATAATTATGTTCATGCTCATTTAGCTTTCTAGATTCATGGCACACCAATTGACCTTCCTACATCAATATTCCATCGAGTCCCTCCTTGAAAGAATCCATGCACACAACGAAATCCTTTTTAGGATCTGTTATTTTTCATATTGGTGCATTGGTCAAGAACTTCTTGAATTGATCAAAACCTATTTTACAATCAATTGTCCATTGAAATTTCTTTCCTTTTTTTTTGTGGAGCAGTTATTGGAAAAACAATCTTGGAATATTTTTAAATAAGCCTCCTATAATAGCCTACTAGTCTCATGAAGGACCTAACTTTAGCCACACTTTTAGATTTTATCCATTCCATGACAGCCTTAACTTTCTCTGGGTCAATGAATACTCCCTCCCTTGATAAAATGTGTCCACATTAATGAATCTGTGATTGAAATAAATTACATTTATTGACATTTACATAAATCTTATGCTCTCTTAACAATTACAATACTGCTACTAAGTGCTCTTCGTGGTCAGCCTTGGTCTTTGAATAGACTAGAATGTTATCCACGAAGACTATGACAAACTCATCCAAATGAGGGTGCAATATGTTGTTCACAAGGCACATAAATGTTGCGGGCGTAATGGTAAGCCCAAAGGGAACTACCATGAATTCATAATGTCCATACCTCATTCTGAAGGATCTTTTATGGATGTCCTCATCCATTATACACACTTGATCATAGCTCCACATTAAATCAATCTTGGAGAATAATTCTTCTCCTCTTAGCTAGTCAAATAAATAATCAATCTGTGGCAATGGATACCTATTATGATAATCACCTTGTTTGGTTTCTTGTAGTCAATACACAACCTGAGTGTGTCATCCCTTTTCTTCGCATATAGCATTAGTTCTCCCCATGAAGACACACTTTGCCTTATGTAGCCCTTATTAATCATGTCATTGAGTTGTAGATTCAACTAACCCAACTCTGGAGTGCTAATTCAATATGGTGCTTTTGATGTTGGAGCTACTCCTGGTATCAAATTTATTGAAAAATATACCTCTCTATGAGGAGGTAATCTAGGAATATCTTTAGGAAACACATCTTGGAACTTCTTCAAGACGGGATATCTAGTTAAGATATAATTTTATTACTCTTAGTGTTGTTATTAGCTTCAAAAACACTATAAACTTTCAAAATAAATAAGATGCATCCCTTCCTACTGCTTCTCTTGACTTACATGATTGAAATTAGCCTCATGGATATGGGCTTCCGCTTTCCTTGCAATACTCTTCTTTTTCCGTGCTCTTCTAAGCACTCGATTTCCTTTTCAAGGAAATCCACCTTAGTATGGTGCTTGTACAACCAATCCATACCCAAAAATATGCTATATGCTCCTAGTGGCAGCACATTGAGGTCTTCCACAATCGGCATTCTATTCAATTCAATTAGAAAATCCTTCACCCAATACTCAACCCTCTTATTCATTCCCATGGCTAATCGAACTAGCCAAGATTCCTAATGTGGTTCTTGGTTCAATTGACATCGTTCCAAAAGCACTCGGCTTATGTAGCTATAATTAGAAC
Source organism: Pinus taeda (assembly GCA_000404065.3). Lineage (NCBI taxonomy): Eukaryota > Viridiplantae > Streptophyta > Pinopsida > Pinales > Pinaceae > Pinus > Pinus taeda. The sequence continues at coordinate 116,089 of APFE030814357.1, read as the reverse complement.
TCGTGTTAATCAAAACATAAATAATTTGGTTGCAAATCTTACCTTCCATCTCAATTATGGAAGCTTGATGGTCTACTCGTCGATTTTCTAGTGTCACGTATATCATGTGCATGGAACGTGTGACATCTCCCACAATCTACACTTCTTGTACGTCGTACAATTTTAGGCCAGTGTGCTTGTGTTGTTGGAAATCTTGTCTTAGATGATTTTATGCACATGTCCAACACTTATATGGTCCTTTTCGTAATTCTTGGCTCCTTCTTGATCAAAACGGTATTTTCTGACAATGTTAGGCCTTCATTGACTCTCTTGAGTCGCAATAGTAGTATGCAATTCATCAATCACTTTCTATTTTTTCCTTTTGAACTTGGCACTTCATTTAGACTTCCAATTGGTTTTAAACCCAAGTCTATGCTCGGATTATTCATAATAATGCTTCAACTTTTAATGGCGTCATTTAATGTCTAGGGTTCATGAACTTCAATTTGATCTCTGAATATTAAGGGCATTCCACTAATGAAACTTTGAACTTTTTACTTCTTATATTTAACATATGGCATATATATCAACAATTACAAACACTTGGTGGTGTATTCTTCATCCGACATTGATCCCATTCTGAGCTCATAAAATTAAATTTGCCTTACTGTCAAGTAGTTGTCTGATAAATATTTTTCTCTGAAGGACCTTTCAAATTAATTCCAATTCAATTCCTCTTCAGTTATGCCCTTAACATGATTCAAATATTTCCACCATATGTTTTGTTTTCATTTCATACTATAGGTGGCCACCTTTGATTTCATGTTCTCATAACAGTTATAGATTTTGAAGAACTTCTTCATTCCAAACAGTCAATCTTCTGCATCTTCATATTTTATCTTCTCTCCATCAAATGTGGGTGGTTTTGCCTCTTTAAATTCATTTGGTATATGGTCCCTTCTCTCCTTCTTTGATGATGACGATAATAATAATTCCTCTTTGTAGTAGAACTAGAATGTCTACTAGAGTGATGCCCATAAGTGCTAGATCTTCTCTCTAGGGTACTCAATGGTGCATTCACTCTCACAATATATTTACTTTCCTATCTATGCCTTTTCATGGACCTAATACCATCCACCCCATTGGTTCTCTCTTATGCTTCCAAGGGGATCTGCATGTCTTTATGACTAGCCCCCAACTCATATTGTCTTAGTCTCTATAAATCGGAAATACTTTGAAGTATGATTGCATTTACCTCAACTTTATTTTGTTGAGCCCTTACCAACCTTTCAATATCGGCCTTATATGATCCAAACTTATGCAGGAAAAAAAAATAATACAAATATAAACATAAACTCAAAGATGCAACATATCTAAATATTCATTTCATTAATAACACAGAACTGAAAGATGCTTACATATAGAATGAAAATAAATTAGCTAGAGTAATGGTAGCTTATCTCTGAGAAGAAATGTCGCTGGTACATGCCTTTGAACTATGTTACAATGACACTCAAAAGCCTGTTCATTATTTAACAACAAAAGGAAACCTAAACAGCCAAAACCCTAACCCTAGGAGATGGAACACCAAGAGTTTATGGACCCCATTGGGGTTAGTTAGACAACAACCTTCTCGAGATTGTAACTTGGTCATATGATCTTCGCATACGATACCTTGTTAGAAAGGTATTTTCGAGTACTACAATATTTGTAGCAGGGCCCAACCTATATGTACAAGCTTTCTACAGACCTAAACAAACATCGTTTAGGGTGTCAAAATAGATCTAGAAGTTAAAGACCCAAAAAATGCTAAAGATAGTAAATTGTGTTATAATCAAGGAAATTGATGAAACCAGCTAGAGGTCTAGGTGGAATAAGCGAGTGGCAACCATTATACACCTGGATAATTATAACTCCTAATTTCAACCCTTAAGCTCCTCAAGGTGTCCATTAAATCAGGAGAGACTACTCATCCCTCTTGGTCAACTGATCTTTCTTCTAGACCATGTTGTGTGTGGTCAGAAGTATATTCTACCATCTTGTTAATCCTTTCTTAGTCATCAGGATTTATGTCATACCATCATCTATTGTTCTTTGTGATCTTCATGTGTTGTCATTCACACACCCCCCTCATAGACTTAATAAAATTTAGTATACATAGTGAAGGTTATCACATTGATTCCTCCGGGGTGTTGTTGATATGTGGCGAGATGAAACCAATAATATCAGATTAAAACATAAATATCAACAAAACTATGACAAATCATTAGCATATATCATAGTAGGTCATGTTTTGATATTATGCTACATAATTGAATCACAAGGAAAACATATCAATCATACATGCAATCATTTCAACCATTGACAGGTTTTTAACACCTAAACATTAATTTGATACATTTTCTAGAATTCAATATGAAAACCCTTTGCTCTTTTAACTATGTAAACGAGTACCAATTGAATTTTGAGGATTTGAAGGAACCTCACCTTCATTTTTCCCATGATAGAGTCCATCGAATACAAGTGTTGAAATTTGAAGCTCTAATACCACTCTATAACAACTCCCCTCCTAATCCCATCCCACAACACAACTTAGAAGGAGGTGGTTACTATACTACCCTAAGATCCAAGGTAGTGTTATGGAAACAGGTTCTAAAAATTTCAATTTGTTTTCAACTTCCTTAAAACTTAAAATGGATAAAATCACCACATTCGTCTTATCGTGATGATTCTAATCATATAAATTTTTTCCCGATCCGACCTCTGCATTAGAAGTTATGGCCACTTAAAGTTAGTGCCACATCATCAATCTACCACGTGGCATCCTCATGACATCCACACAGTTTTCCCAATTAGCCTCCTCACCACCACTTGGAATTAGCGTATTGGTTACTGAACCGTTCATGACCCTAGTTCATAACATGTAATATATACATATGTATACGTATAAGTTGTCAACTCTCTCATACTCCTATCTTATGTAAGCGCATTGGCTTGCTACTACCACCACATCACTTTGGAGATAATCCTATCTCATAGGAAACCAGCCTGGTAGAAATGTCATCGCACGATTCCTTAAACTACCAAGGACCAGGGTTTTGAGGCCTTGCCACATCACCCGAGAGGAAACTCACCTTGACAGAAACCCATCTCGAAGGAAACTCCTCGCAAAAAATTTTCCCAGCGAGAACTACTTCTTGGAAAAAATGCATGCTCAAGCATGCTCCTGCCACATCATTCCAGAGGAAACTCACCTCATAGGAAACCTATCTCAAAGAATACCCCTTGGAAGAAACTCTAAGAGAATACGCGCTAAATTGCCAAGATCAAGAAATTTGCTAGTAGTTGACAGAAAAGAATAACTTACGAGATGAACGATATTCACCATCGCACGGTTGACAAATCAAGGTGCTAGGATGGAAATATAAGTACATCAAATGACGGAAGCCCATTTTTTGTCTCGGAATAGAACCTCTCAGACAAAACAATATCGGAGGATTAGAGAGGAGCGACTCTGTAATAATTTGCAAGGTCTGATATTTCAAGATCTCGTCACCAACGAAAGGTCATATGAGCCAAAAAAATTAAAGCATCGAGGGATAACCATAGTAGGTCTACGCTTGTCATACATTGCTTACAGAGGCTTAACCTAAGCCTCAACTATGATGGTTCTGTGAACTTTTGAGCCTGCTTCAGGATTCAACCCGTCACTCCTAACGTTACCATATGGCCTACTATTGAGCTATCCCTCCTGAGATTAGGAAATATAATATAGGACTTAACGACCAATTCCTTTGACGACATAATTAATTAGAATAGGGACTTTCCCATTTACTTTCACCGAGGTACTTGAGAAATTATCAACTCGCAATTCATATTCTTCTTCAATGTAATTATTTCTCATAAATCAAGTCTGTTTTATATCAGAGATCCACTAGTCTCTTGTCTATTAATAAGAAAATAATAAAATCTTAAAGGAAACCAACAAAACATAAGATGTCAAAACTCCTACAATAAAAGAGACATTCCATAGGTAAATAGGAAGTCCCATTCTAGACTTGATTCGTAGACACTGAACATACATTCAAGCATGTGAATTTGACATCATTACAAGCATGTAGCCAACACAGTTAATTCATGTCACACATTCAAGTACAAGAGTTAGAGCAACACTTATCTTATACAAAGTAGAGCGTTCCAACTAAGAGTGGGCCTTCAACTCTCCACCCAACCATAGATAGTTGCAACCAAGTCTCACTTGCAACCATCACCCCTGAACCAAATTCCAAAGCTTAAGGTGGTTTTCTTCTAATGTTTTTAACCAACAAAAAATTTGAAACATGAGGCCATGAGGCCACCCTACCTCCATCTACTAGCTATAATTTTTATCATTCTCATTTTTTAGGCATATTCACATTCAAGCTAGAATATCACAATACAAAGTATTCTAGCTCACTTTCAAGACAAGGGAATCCATTATAAGGAAGGTTATTCAGTGGTTAAGTTGTCATTGGGTAAAGAAATCACACTCTAGGTGGTTCCTTAGTGAGTGAAGCACTAGAGCTTCAGCCCCTAAGGCAACTCATGGTAAATCATCAGCCCTCACAAGCACCTAAGTGATTCTTCCCAGTCCAACAGGTTCATCAAGCTGCAAGCTTCCAGTGGGTTCTTCAGCCCTACAGGCAAGCCTATGACCTCTATGAGGTTTATGCCCAACCAACCTATACGAGGGTTATTAAACTATTTTCCTTTTCCCTCATTCTTAACAAAAAAAAATCTCTATATGTTGTCTCCTCTACACTCGTTCACAAAGACTTCTAGATGCTTCTTTCCTACGCTCTTCCATAGCTCCTACATCCCTGAGAGTCCATTCCCTCTATGTATATTTTTTGTGTGTATGAGAGAGAGAGAGAGAATGTGCATGTATCAATGGGAAAATAATAACAATCTATCAGTCCTCCTCCCCTCTTTCCAACAAACTAATTACCTCCTTCTACACGATTTCGCAATAGTGAGCCTCATGGACAACACAACCCATGCTCCTTAATGTTTTATTCATGTTATTTGCTTGTTATTGGAGTCAAAGGACACTTGCATTATACCTTATTCTTTCATTTAATATATGGCATAATAAACCAACTCAACCAACTAAGATTGTTATTTAAAAGAAGAATTCCCTCAAGCAATCTCCCAACTAAAGCAATGGAATTTGCGTCCCTCTCTCAACCATTTTAAGATAATTACAATTATTTACAAGAGAAAAATATTAACCAGGGGATGTCATAATAAGAGATTGGTACTTGCTATGTTAGGGTGATGGAGTGAGGTTACCTAATGTGTTCCATGTCACATGGAATACTGATATGGAAAGTATGAAAAAATGATTTCTTGTTATTAACTACAACATGAAAGACAATAATGTATTTATGCTCATGCTTATAGAATTTGTTGTGTTAATATTTAAAAACAATAGAGGCGGAAAATTAACTAAAAAAAATAAAATAAGAACATAGGAATAACATATGGATTGTGTACATGTATGGTACCTACATAACATAATATGTATGCATACTCTTGGATAGATGAATGAAAACATTGTTTAAATATGTACATTTGACGCATGATGCAAATTCCTTTTATAAAATTTCATGGAAACTTGTGACCGGTTGAATTGATAATGTTGTGACTAATATGTGAGGTTGAGGTTATTTCAGAGATTATTGAACATTGCAACAACATGTATGCCAAAAGTTATCTAGAGACCTTAAAATGGCTCAAATGAGAGTGTGGTGATGGAAACAAAGTAAATAAGGCAAGTATTAAGCAGAGATAAGAACGTAAAGGAAAGGAATTGGTTAAAAATTCCTTTCAGATATAATTGGTATCTTTTATTTTTAAATTAGTGTATATATTGAATGGATTCCCAAGAAGGGGTAAATTAATTAAGAAAGGAATCCTTCAATATGAAAATATTGCAATGACTTTTCTAATTCATGCAAAACAAAATAGAGGACTAAATTGCTTATAAATTTAAAATATGCATCTCTCATTTTTAACTCTTAGAGCTATTGGAATAAATGCTTGATTGCACTGTGAAATGCTTAGAATGAATGTAATACACATTATAACACAATTATAGTTTCATTTCAAACTATTTGGATTTATTTGGAGTGAACAAATTATTATGGGTGTCATAATTCAAAGTTCACTTCGAAAAATCTTGTGAACTTTTGCAACAAAAATATTGTATTGTATAAACACTGGAAACTATTTCGTTGATTGAAGGGATCATATTGTAGGCAGAGCGATAGAATGGGGTGTGAAAGAGAAGCCACCATGATAGAATATCACCACGTATAAGGGATCCCAATTGTGAAATGATGGAGAAGGATCTAAAAAATAATACTATTGTGGTAACATAGCAACCCCATGACACTCCAATTATCTCATGGGAGCAAGTCATAATTGACACCTTGACTGTAAGACTCCATAATAGTGGAGTGGAAAATTCTAGATAGACACTTGGTTATGATACTACATGCACAATATAATAGAGCATGCCAGCCAGACACTTGGCTATAAGACTCTAACAATAACCCATTGCAGGAAAACCCCCTATAGTTAGACTTCCCAGTGGGGGTTTCCTGTGCTTGGAAGAGTGAGTAGATGATGGGGGTATATGTAGGAAAATCATTGGATAGGTAGATGTCTCAAAATGGGGGTTGCCTAGGGTCGGAAGGGTGAGTAGCTGATAAGGACCCATGTAGGAAAATCCTCAGTCAAACAGATTGCCCATAATGGGGGTTGATTGGGATTGGAAGGGTGAGTAACTAATGGCGGGGGGGGAGGAGAAATGTGTCCCTTTCTCATTGAGATATGAGTATGAGGGTTCTATTTAGTGAAGACAATGAGATGGACTTGTTACCAGTGGAGGAAAAGCAATCAAAGAATCATCATAAAGATAAGTATCAATTTACAACATTACTTGTTGAAATTTTGGCTTAATTTAATTTAAAATTATTATGATTAATCTCATAATAATAATTGTATGCTTGGGATATATGTTAGTTGACGAACTATATATAACATTTAGATAACTCTTATTGCAACTAATATTAGAGTGGTGAAACAAAAGTGTAGTGGAGTTGAAGACATTAGGGACTAGGCCATTGTAGGGCACTGGAACCCTGTGATGTGAATTGATCGCCATGAGTTATGTTATGAAAAATATGTTGTATTAGAGCAAGCTAAAGGGATGTCTTGACTCTGAGACTCCATCAAGCCTATTCGTGTGCAAGAAAGCCTTTCCAAAGAATGGATAATCTGGGGTGCTAAGGAAAAAGAGAAGGGGATGCCTGAACTTGGAAGGTGTGTGACTATTAGGAAGAGGAGACTTAAATGAATTTGATTTCAAAGATTTATGCACATACACATTGGCATTAGAAATTCCTTGGGTGTGCATTACATAAAATTTCAACCTAAAAGTTCCCATGAAAAATTCATGTACATAATATGTAAACCAATCGAAATCCTTCAAAATTTAAAAAGAGATGCATGTAAATATTTTCGAGGGAAAAACAAGAAAACTATTTTTTAAATTGTATTTTTTGACTTATCTCTTTATAGGTTTACTCGAATTTCAATTGTAGACACTCGTTGGATGTGGAATTTTAATTCCACAACCAACGAGTGTTTGCACTTGAAATTTGAGTAAACCTATAAGGAGATAAGCCAAAAATACAATTAAAAAAATAGTTTTCACCGGAGGTAGTATTGAAGGGTGTTGTAACCAGGGTTCCGCACCCTAGGGATGTCTTGATGAGGTCTAGATTAGTTCATGAACTAATCTATGCATTGCGCTATTTCCGCACAGCCATCTGTTCAGTGAAACTACCCTCGCGTAAGCATGGATGTTCTTTACCCTTTATTGTGTTGATTATTATTATAGATATTGAATTAAATTAAGTGGGCTCAAGACTTTCCTTTATCATTCAACATAAACAGATAGGCGCGCAATCATAAACTGTAAAGAGATGCATAAACACAAATATAGAAACATATACGCAATATTCCAAAACCAACTTATCTTCACTAATGCTTTCTCCAGTTACAACCCAATTCCACCTTCTTTTCCCTCCAAAATCCATAACTCTTATTTTATTATTTTTTCTTAGGAGGCTACTTTTAGGCTGAAATTTCCTCTAATTTTTTAGGAAAGCAATAAGCCAAGTCTATTCCTTATGAAAGCCTTGAGGACAATGAACAATAGGGTTGGACATAGCAATTTAGGATAGGGAAAATGCCAATGATGTAATAATTGTAAATATAATGTTTAATTTGTTTCTATCCTTTGTTTGTAGAACACTAAGGATGGTGTTCCTTTAAGGGGGTAGGGTTTGTAACATCTTTCGTTCCCCCCCCCCACTCTTTGTAATGCTAATGGTGACTGCAACACTAGTGTGGTGAACCATGATTGGATGAAACTTTAATTAAACATTTATTATTTATTAATTAAAATTTATCAAAAAAGTTGAAGGAAAGATAGCCATATAGATCCTTAGTTTGAGGGACACTGCTTGATTGATTGCACGTTTGGAAATGCCATATGCATCCAAATTTAATGCTAGACGCCACTCACAATTGGGAATGGCCATTACATGACATAGTTTAATGTGATCTGATTGGGGAAGACTCAAATTTTGTTGATATTCATTAAGAGATTGGACTAGGGAGGTGAGGATACAAGCGCTTCCCATTCCCCTTTCCCATCGAGGATTGAGGAGAGCCAAGCTTATGCCCTTTAGAACACACAGGGGACATAGAGGATGATACATCTATGAAAAATGGAGGAAGTTGGGGGCTAGCTCATTTGGCTTCCATATTTTTCTTGGTTGTGCTTGTTTAATTAAAATCTCACTATTTTTTTCTTGTTGATTAGTCACTAGCTATGTTCTCTCTCCTGCTAGTTCTACTTCTGGGGCACTATTGTCCCCCTATAGAAAAGAAGGTGTTGAACATTGATTATGGAGTGCTTGGAGATACGAAGCATTGACAATAGACGTTGAGGTGGTATCTGAGTTGCATACATAGCTAATGAAATCAAAGCTACATACCAATACCCTGGACACTTGACCTCTAGTTACATCGTTGAGAAATTTTAAGTGATATTCCTTGTTAATTGTGAGTTGAGATTGTTTGGACGATGGAGTCCATATTTTGAGGTTTTACCAAGCCTTTGGTGTGAATTTACCCTATGTAAGCATTTCTCAGACTTTGGAATATCTAGCTTAGGGGTGGTCGGTTGCAAGAGAGATTGAAGTGTAGTTGACCTATGGTAGGGTGGAGAGTGGGAGTCCCCCCTTCAGTTCTAGTTATTCTAAAACACTCAGAGAAGTATAATGGTTTATGCATAGTTGGATTAAGGATTATGACAATGTTTTTTTATGTTATTCCAAGATGTATGGTTCTATATTACTCATGAAATAATTCTTGATTCACTATCTATTCTTGGTTGACCAACTATCTTATATATCTATGGTGATAGTGAATTGCTTGATTTGTGTGGTTACTACCATTTCATGAAGTGTAGATTATTGTATATGTTATAATTAGTTATCTTATAACTTTTTAGTTATATTAGATGTTCGAATCGGGAAGTTCACTACCATGCTCATGATTTTAGGTTATCTTACATGTTGTGAGTTTATTTTATATATCATGTGTTAAATGAATATTTGGTTAGTACTGTTGATCACTTAATGCAAGAAAGGTCTGATGAAGTCATGGGTTTATGCATACTCATTCTTGTTGTGACTAAGAACTATAAACAACTTCAATATCTTGAGATTCGTGGTTTAAATCATGGCCTGTAGCATTTTGAATGGTAGCACAAACCTGTATGTCTCCTTGTAGATGAATGAAGGAACTCTAATACATTGAAGAGTTAACGAATCTTCAACAGAATAGAGTTGGATTATTGTTCATATTTCACTTTATATAGTGTTGAATATTGGTGAATTGGCCTTTGGAGTCATGCCATTTTATCTGACTACATGGGTCTGGTGTAGTTTGGGTTGTGCTAGTACCCCCTTTACCTTCTTTTCAAATGGCACAATATTGCCAAAGTCCCTCATTCGTGCCTTGGATTTCACCTTCAAAAATTTGGTGTTTGGGTTGTTCCCTTTTCCTTGAAGAAATTCCTCAAATCTTTGTTATTTTCTCCCTTTGTTTCCTCCTTAGCACACCTACAAAATTCAATGCTCTAAGGCAAGATGAGACCAATACATATGTGAGGGTCTAGATGTGACCTAGGCCATATTATATTCAAGCGGGAGTTAGATTAGGGATTTGACCATCCGAGGGTGTTGAGGGGTGACATGAAGGTAAAAGGCTCGGATGGGCATTGGCCAGATATAATGACAAGTATCGAAATTTGCGGAGTGGGGAAGAGTCGGTGGACCCCACTTTATGTTGACATGGAAGTTTTACAAGGGTCAACATGTGGATGCCACTTGGTACATGGTGGGTCCCACATCTAATTAATCTTACACTCACGTGGATCTAGAGATATGGGGATTTGGTGGTGGAGAGGGCCAACAATACATTGGAAGGCTCGACTAGGCGCTAATTGGATACGAAAGAAAAATGGCAAAAAATGCCAAGGCATGGGGTCCTAGTGGACCCCACTTTACGCTGACGTGGTAGTGCCATGAGGGCCACCACATGGTACATGGTGGCCGTGCATCAGATTAACTTAATGGTTTGCTTGGATCTGAAGATCCGACCTTTTGGGGCTATTGAGTGGCATCAAAAGGTTGAAATGTTGGATGAGCGTTGGTCAAATATAATGGAAAGGTAATGAATCCAACCATGGTGGGAAGACTTAGTGGGCCCAATGCTAAGTTGGTTTAGCAATGCCACGTGGGCTATGTAAGGACTTTAGAAGAACATAACTTTCAATCCGGGAATCAAATTAAAGTGAAATTTATATCCCTAAAAAGCTCTCAATCAGCCGAACTTGATAGCATCTGTTTTGAGATTTAAAAACTTTGAAAAAAATGAGAAATTTATAATACCATATTTATAAGAGAACTTGGAAATCGAATTAAAGTAAATAAGTAGCATAATAGTTAAACTTTCCTCCATAAATCCACAATCTACATAAACTAAAAAACAGCGTGAAATGTGATGCCTTCGAATTCTTTTCATCTACACTAACATCGTACACAACGTTTGATTTTTCCTAATCGAGCATAACACGCTCGATTGCATAGGGGGACAAATGGATTTTCCTTTTTGGCCAATCGTGAACACATTCAAACGGTATAATAATGACTTCAATCCGGACATGTAGGTCTTTGAATAACTTCCCACTCGCCCCCGGAAAATCAAACAGACCGTCAGGGAGTTCCCATGGCATTATCCCCACAATTATTTTGATACTTCTGGTAAGTTTGTTGTGAATGTGTACTCCACAATTATTTTGATACTTCCGGTAAGTTTGTTGTGAATGTGTGCTCTGAATCAACGAGTTTATTCTTATCTTGAATGTGTTTTTTTCTAAGGTGTGACTTATCCCCCGTTCATCTTACCAGGTAGTGTCACGTCGCGTAGCTGCGATCAATGGAGTTGGTTCATCTACCTCTATGGCGAATTTATTTTGAGTACACCCTATCTACGGTCATGCAAATCAGTGGATTTTGATCAATCCTTCTAGAAGAATGGCCTCGCTTCAATATCTCAACATGTTTCAACCCCCAAGGGTCGTCCCCACCCTTTGGGGTAGTTGTCATTAGGACACTTTGATGTTTACTTGTCGTGAAATCCACATGGCATTCATACGCCATAATGCTCCATAATGGACAAGGAATAGCACCTTGCTTCTGATGACGTGTAACATGTCTCTATCTAATCACCTTACCTTTAGGATGTGGCAATCTTTATATTAAATGTTGTTGATAGCAAGTTTCACTGCCAAATGTGATTTTGTCATTACATGTTGAAGATGTAGTGAGTGTCGAGGTGTTATTGGAGGCCTCAATTAGGTTCACGTGGAGTGAGATGAGAGGTCCTTCATCAAGGTAAGAGTTAATCTATGTAAATGAGCAAATATGTTCTGGAGATAGAGATGCACATCCAATGATGCCAAGACACCTCATTATATGTAAGAGGGAGTAGAGGCTTGTCAACAGTTTCAATTAATAATTTGCTAGTGCAACCTAATACTACAACAATGGCTTAACCCCATGGTGGCATTAGTTTTCAAGGTTGGTGACCTAGGTGCTACGAGATCATTACTCTTTGTCATGTTCCTTGTTTTGTTTAAAGGTCGATCCTAAAGTTACACGCCATCTAAATGTGTGTACTCTCAACTACTACTGTTTTATCTTCAATAATTGAGCTATATCGAACGTTCTTCAATAATTGAGCGAGCTATATCGAACGTTCATCGTAGATTTGAATATCACAAAATCTTCAGCGTTGTGATATATTCTACACTTAAAAAAAGGGAGTTGTTTATAATGCGATTTTTTGGAGCTTTCAGTGATGGAATTCGGCGGAAGAAATTGAGGTTAAATCTTGATTTGTTGCAGTTAAAATGGTTTTTTAACTGCATATTTGGATTCAGCGCTCTTAAAAACCGGTGGGACGCTTTGATTGTGCAAAAACTAACTATCAAACTTGTGATTCCAATAAATTGCTACAAGATTTTGATCGGAAAAACCCACCGAAAAAACTTTCAAAAAATCACATTATAAACAACTGCAAAAAAAAACCAACTCATGCAATCTATCTTTGTAACTTATTGTCATAAAGTCAGATTATATAATTAAAATAAACAATTAAGTAACACACCAACCCGGCACATTGCCGTGGAATGTAAGAGTCAATCGTGTCATCCTTATCCATATGTCATAGACACGTCGGCACATTGCCGTGGAATGTAAGAGTCAATCGTGTCATCCTTATCCATATGTCATAGACACGTTTAGGTGTTTGTATGGGTAGGAATAATTACAACAATAAAACTATCTTTCAATTCATTAATTATATATAATGTTAAATTTTCATAACTTATATAGAATAGGTACTTTTATTTTGATCCAGATTTGATTAATTCAACGTAGACTTATGACTTTGCTTTATGTTTATGTTTATTGGATATTCAAAACCATAATCGAGATAAGTTTAGATGATTAATACTTATCCGGTTTCATCTGTTCAAACACAAGTATGATCTTATTCATTATATCAGCATGAGAGTCCTAGATGCATTCTTAAAATTCATGTGAATGAATATTGAATTATAAAAAATTATCTTACATGATGCAAATTCTATATTTTATAAATAATCTTTATTTATAATTAATATTTTACATTAAACAAAAATATAATTATATAATATTTATACTTCTTCAAAGATTGTGACTCTTTTCGTATGTAAATAGTCCATAACAATTATACATAACAAATCTGTAACATTTCATCACATTAAAGTTTCTAGAATTTATTTTTATATATATATATATATATATATATAATATATATATAATTATATTTTAATTTTGGGATTATATATATATATATATATTCTGGATATATATAAATATAAATCTATTTTAAAATAAAATTTATAAATATTATTTTTCGATGGAGTGTAAATGTGGATGGAACAAGGGTTAGAGAGGCTTTGTTGCCTACCTCTCCTATCCATTCAGAATTTAATGAGGGAGAGTGTGACTTGCCCTCGTGTAACATACCTCTACTATCCCTAGCCCTTATTAAGGGTAGAAGGAGGTAGCTACTATGCACTACCCCGACCTCCATAGTTTCATCATGGAAACAAGGTCATAAATTTTGTTTTCGACCTTTTTCAACTCCATCAAAACTTAGAAGTTATATCATCATTGTGTTTGTCTCATAGATACCTACCCAATGATATAAAATTTGCTTCGATCTACTTTCGAATCAAAAGATACGACCATTTGAATCTGACACACTAAATTCTACCATGTCATCCTTATCCTCCATGTGGCGCCCATGTGGTACCCCAAGTGGTCGTTATGCCACCTGACGAGCCTACGTGGAAGGCACATTTACCTTCATAGTCAAAGGTAGACCCTCCCTTGTGAAACCACAATCAATTTACACTAGAGTCCCTAACCCCAACTAGTCTGACGGGACCGACCTATCAACCCATGACCTGGAGGTCAGTCCAACCCTGCTCAAGTACAATACGTGGTTTGGTGCAACATCATGTGGACCCTGAATTTTTGGCTGACTAGCTTGACTCTCGACTAGGTTCCCACCTAACTACTCGGTCTGCACTCCTCTAGTCACGTTCGAACTCATTTTGAGTTCGACCTTTCAATCAACCTACCCGAACCTGACTTGGTGGGTTGAATAGGTTATTTCAACCTATTCTGTGAGCTTTTATACTTAGAAAAATTTTCGATTTTTCTTTCTGATCTCACACAAGCCCAAACCATAGTGAATTTTACTACCTATGAAGGGATAAAACTTTCCATCGATAATATCAAAAATTGAAATGTGAAGATCTCACAAACCCTTTCGAGTGCTCATTGAGCATGGAATCCATCTAGTGATGCACTCACACTATCACCTAAGCTGAAACGCATATATGAGATTACTACCAAAATTTGTTGGGATGACAACAAAAACTCGAGCTATTACGTACCTAATAAAATACAAAAAGACATGTGATTTGAGTGCACTTCTTAGAATCATAGGAATTCAATCTAGCCTCCCAACCACATGATATAGATGCATGCATTCCTTTTTAGTTTAAAACAACTCACCTATATAAATAGCAAACAAGCCAACATATCATACTCATAAATTTAAAGAAAGAAACAGAGTGATTCATGCTCACACAACACATAAAGGAATTCAACCATTCTTCTATAAATTATATGGGAATCAAACATTCGTGTAGTAATTATAGGAATCACATTCCTTTTCATACAAGGGATAGATATCCCTCACATCTACCATGATAATTAAAACTTATAACCAACATGCATATAAAATCACTGGCACATCAATCATATTAAGTACTATTGCATAGAAAATCCAAAATTATACCATTCTTCAATATTATTCCATGCACTTAATACATCATTAATCAGAAGTTTGAATAGGGCATCAACATACAGGTACTAAATCCCACATATATGATTACCATTCAAGAAATTTACTCAACATAACCAAAACTCAATATATCATCACTCCAAATTATTCATGAAACTAAGTTTCATACATTCATGTAACATTTAAATAAACACAATAGGTACTCATGGGAAATTCACTTGCACATATAAATGTAATAAATAGTTATATCCAAAGCTTGGCAACTAAGATTGGGACTTCAACTCTCTGCACAACCTTAAACACTTTGCAACCAAGCCTTTCTTGCAGTAGTCACCCCGAGCTAGATTCTAGAGCTTAAGGAGGAGTGCTTAAATTGTAAAATCAATACTTTCAACTAAAATAGGGCATCCAAAAGAAACCCACCTGTACCCAATAGCTAGTCAGAAGTTAGCACAAGGAGAAGGAATTCACTTCCATCAGGTTTTGTCAACAACTCCTAGTTATTACATAACATAGATTGCTAACTTAGTCAACCTAAACTTTGAGGTTATTTCTAGAATAAAAAATTATAGTTGAATACCACGAGGAGAGTTCTTTGAATTTTTGGGAAGGTTCATTAACAAACAAGCTACCATGTATGTGGAAGTCACTCTTCCAGTTAGTTTTCTAGTGAGGGAAAGCACTAGTGCTTCAGTACCAAAGTAATACCTGGTGGTTCATTAGCCTCACAAGTACCTAGGTGTCTCCACCTCCTAGCCAATAGGTTCCTCAACCTGTAAATTTCCCATTGGTTTCTTCAGACCTTGGCAACCCACTCACAGTTGTTTCATCAACCTTATGTCATGCCAGTGCTCTGTAAATTCTTTCATCTGAGCCAGCAATCCACACATATTGGTTTCATCAGTTGCGATGTGATAAAGCGAACTTTGTCTATGATAATGAACTTTGTTCCAAGTCTAAGAAGAATATATCCAAAACAAAACCAAACCAAGTAGCACAACACATAACAAAACACCCTTACTCCCATCACCAATCTCTTAAATAATTATCTCACTGTCCTCCAATTATGATGTTTTCCCTTTCTTGGTGCATAAAGATGTTAGCCTTTTTTGTCGTGTGAAGAGGTGATTTCGTCTTCCATTGCGTACAAAGGTAATTCTCTTTTCCATTAATTTCTCCCACTAAAAGCTATCATTTCCATTTCTAGTTATATGGGGAAAACTCTTCATTTCCTCTATTAGTTTATTGGCACAACCATACTTTCATTTAATTCCCATTCTCTCTCTTGCATATTTTTTGAAGGAGTTGCTATGGTACCGAAACATTTTTATTTCTTATTTATTTATTTTAATTTTAATTTTATTAACTAATTATTATTATTATTATTATTATTATATATTATTATTATTATTATTATTATTATTTTTTTTTTTAATTTTTTTTTGCAGTCAAATTTATTGTGCAACGAGTTCATTAAAGAAGAAAATCCAGAATTAATATTAACCTGGTCTCCTCAAGCAAATCTCCTTCCCCAAACTTTAGAATTTGTGTCCCAATTTATCAATGATTTTAATTTTAAACTATCAAACAAGAACTGTAAACTAAAAATGAGGACTGTAGCAAAAGAAAACATGAAAAAATAACCTGAAAATGAAAAGTGTTGATACTGGAATATTTATTATTATTATTATTATTCGGGGTACTTTTTCAACATTTTCTAAAAAATGGCAGTAAAAGCCAATAAAAACCAAAATCTTTTTGTGTAAAAAGCATCCTAAAAATGAAAAGTGTTGATGCTAGACTAATATCTTTTTTTTCGAGGTAGAATTTCAACATTTTTTAGTAATAGCATTAAGGATAAAATATCATGTCTCTAAAAAACTTAAGATTCTAATGATTTTCAGGCATGACATTAAAGATAAAATATCACGTCTCTGAAAATCCTTAAAATTCCAATAATTTTCAGCCATGGTATTAAAGATATAATACTTATAACTGTTTTCAACTGTAGCATTTAAGATAAAATGACGTGACTTAGAAAACCCCTTAAATTTTGAAATTTTTTAGCCATGAAATTAAAACCAAAGATCATGACTACATAAAAACTTTAGTTTTCAACATATTTCAACCATGGCATTATGGAAAACATTTATGACTAGAAAAAATTTAAAAATAAACACATGAATAAAAGAGTCAATATACCAAGAATGATGTATATTTTAATGCTAAAAGTATAATGATTTTAAAATCTTAGCTGAAGACAACTTGATACATTAGAACACAAATTTAAAAATCAACCATGAAATTGACACGAAGTGTAGGTGAACTCAACCCATTGTAATGAAAACATAAAGATCGACCATGAAATTGACACATTATGGGGGTACACTTGATCCATTATAATGAAAACTTTAAAATCAACTATCAAATTGACACACAATGAGATTGGGTTTCTAGTCGAGGATTGACCCAGACCCTATAGCAAAAAAAAAAAAAAAACAAATAATAAATAAATTTATAAATAAATAAAATTGAAAAATACAGAGGAAAACAAAAATTAAAACATTTCAAAAAATAAAATCTAAAACAAAACTTAAAAACACAAAAATTCAAAAATAATAAGTAAATAAAAAATATATTTAAAACATAAATAAATAAAAAAAAAATTCACAATATCTTTTTTTTTAAATATTGAAAAAAATAAAAACAAAAACAAAAATAAATAAATTAAAAAAACACCAAAAATTTTAAAAAATTATAACAAGTAAATAAAAGTATATACTCAACCTCCTTGATCAGGGTGCGAGTTGGCCCTAGTGGGCTTGTCTAGGCCCAAAGATTATTGTGGATCATTAAGATCATTATGGAAACCTCTACATGCAGCCAACACTTGGAGCAGTGGCAGCAAGCATGTGAGGTTTAATGCATGAAGGTAGAAGAGTTTTAAGGACAGTTGCAGGGGGAACATTTTGTTTGGATTGTGAGGAGGGTAGCTTGGGTGCTCATGCTCTTGTGGAACTGGTGTGCGAGTGGAATTCAGGGCAGAAAGAGACAACTGACATCCTCAGCTATTGGAGCAATTCCTGGTATGCAATATGGGTGCGACCTAAGGCAACATCGAGCACCCACACTACGGCCCTAGGCTAGTGGAAACCTGGTGGAGGGAAAAGAAAATAAATTGACAGGCAATAGCAATAGAATGGATCGAGAAAAGGGAAGAAAGAAAAATGAAAATGGAAGCCAAGGACATGGGAGGTAGAGAAAGGTAGCCTCGTCGCCAAGAATCCAACCTAGCTCTTCTAGTCGGGCGACTGGGATGGGTTGAGGGCATAAGCCAGCCTCGTCTATAATTGATGAAGCGGCCCAAGCTTACCATTCCAGTAGTTCAAACCTGGTTAAGAAACTAATTGTAGAGTGGGAAGATGAAATCTATCAGACTATGGAAGACTTTGACTTGGACATGGATGAGTGGTAAGCAGTGGCCCCAGATCCAAGCCATACTCATGGAAGAGTAACCCAATACAAGCAAATAGTGCACCTATTGTGGATGATGAAGAGCATTTTGATGAAGTATCTAGAACAATTTCCTCCTAACATGCATGTAGCCCCTCGGGGGCAATCAGATTTCGTCAAAGAACTACAAAAAAATTATTTCCAACTACAACAATAGAGTGCTCGCTTGAGCCAAATTGAGCAACACATCCCTTGCATACCCCACTCGGAACTGCCTAGTTCTACTATGAAGGACCCCCTCTGTTGAATTCAATTGATGATGAGCAGTGATAACACACCCATTTTTTTTTATTTTAAATGCTTTAGTCCTATAGTTTTATACTTATCGTCAGTTATGTTTGTTGCTATTTAGAGAATAGGAAGTATAAAGACTCTCAAGTATATACAACATGGCTAGACAAAATTATTGTTTTTTGTGTATGGATGGCGTATTTTGCAGTTAGGTGACAAACAAACTTGGTTTCCCACTCGGAAGGTTGAGGCCACTTAACTCTTAGACATATGGATGTAACCTACTTTATTTCCAAAAATTAGTAGAAAGGTACTACCAAAATTATATATATTGTCAAGCTAGGAGGTAACTCCTCAAATGTAATTGTATTATTCATTTAGGTTGTTCATTATTATATACAAGAGGGAGAGATTGTTAAGTTCATCTCCCAATGACTCTCCATTTCCTCTATTATTTATTTACACTACTTACAGCTGTTCACCCAATCCTAGGATTAGGTGTCAACATTCCCCCCTTAATCTAAAGGAATGTTGGTGAGTCCAAGCATCGTTCTGAATCTTTCAAGATTTTCTCTTCCAAGGGCTTTGGTGAAGATGTCTGTAATTTGTTCATTAGTGGAACAATGGTGAAGATGGATTGTTTTGGCCTCAGCATGATGTTGAATTAGAT
Source organism: Pinus taeda (assembly GCA_000404065.3). Taxonomy (NCBI): domain Eukaryota; kingdom Viridiplantae; phylum Streptophyta; class Pinopsida; order Pinales; family Pinaceae; genus Pinus; species Pinus taeda. The sequence continues at coordinate 96,585 of APFE030814357.1, read as the reverse complement.
GATATTTTGTATTGATGTGCTTCGTTCGATCATGGAACTTTGGGTTCTTGGTCAACTTTATTGCTGAGGTATTTTCAATCATGAGTGGAGTCGATTGTACTTGTTTTACCTGCAAATCTTCAAGAATTTTCTTGAGCCACACAATTTCTTTTGTTGCCTCAGCTGCTACCACATATTCTGCCTCTGTTGTGGAATTTGCTAGAACTAATTGTTTGCGTGATCTATAGGAGACAGCTCCTGATCCAAGACTCATAGCATAACCTAAAGTAGATACCCCAGTTGCTTTGTCTCCATCGAAGTCTGAATCAGAGTATCCAATCAAGCGAAGTCGCCCACCTTTGTATACTTGATTCCAAAGTCTTGAGTTCCCTTCAAGTACTTTAGAACTCTTTTTGCAGCAAACTAATGTCCCTCACAAGGTTTTTGCATAAACCTGGAGAGGATTCCAATAGCAAATGAAATGTCTAGTCCAGTAGTATTTAGGTAGTTGAGACTTCCTACAGGTTGTCTATACTTTGTTGCACCCTCAAATTATTTTCCTTCAATGGATGTGAGCTTTAAGTTTTGTTCCATTGGAGTGGTCAGAGGATTGCATTCAGTCACGCCAAATCTGTTCAATAGATCTCCGATGTATTTATTTTGAGAAAGGAATATGGACTTTGGATGTTGAGTTACTTCAATACCAAGATAGTAATGAACATAGTCCAAATCAGTCATTTCAAAACCTTTCCTCAATTCCTTGTTTATGGATGCAATGTAGCTCTCATTGTTGCTTGTCATCAAAAGATCATCTACATATACCGCAAGATACACTATTTTTCCAACCTTCTTGACAAACAAAGTTGCATCATCAAGATCATAATATGTGAAATTGAGTTTCAGAAGATGCTTAGTTAGTTTTTCATACCAGGCTCGTAGTGCTTGTTTGAGGCCATACAAGTATGTCACAAGTTTTCATACTTTATGTTCATGTCCTTTTATAAAAAATCCTTCAGGTTTGGACATAAAAACATTCTCTTTTATATCTCCATTCAAGAAAGCATTTTTTACATCCATTTGATGGACCTTCCAATCGTTTTGAGATGTTAGGGAAAAGAGTGTCTAGATGGTAGCCCATCTTGTTGTGGGGGAAAAAGTCTCCTCATAATCAACCCCTTCCTTTTGTGCAAAACCTTTTGCCACAAGCCTAGCTTTGTGCTTGTCAAGTGAGCCATCAACTTTATACTTGTTCTTGTAGATCCACTTGCAGCCAATTGGTTTGGTTCCCAATGGAGGATCAACCAGCTTCCAAGTGCCATTCTTTATTAAGGCAATCATACTCCTTCTGCATTGCTTCTTTCCATTCATCATGAGAAGCAACTTCTTTGAAGGAATTTGGTTCAAAATCTCTAGACAAATTCAATTCACAATCATAAGAAACATCCATATCAACAGGTGAATCAGAGTCATCTACATCACCTCCATTTTGCAGGTTTGAATTTCTAGTTCTTGTCTTTCCAACCTCATCAGGATGAACACTTTCAAGTGTCTTTGTCAGCCACTTTGGGGGACCTTTCTCAGATGGTCCAGGCTGCTCCGTTGATGGAGTTGGGACTGAATCAAGATTGAGTCTCCCAATTCTGTCAATCACATCCCTCAAAGTATCATCCATTGTTGGAGTTTCATGTGGGGGAGAGAGTGCTTCAGAATAAGATTCCATAGGTTGATCTAGTATAGGAATCCCCCATTCATGATGTGGAATATGATTATCAAATTCTTGAGATGATTTTTCATTTGCAAATCTATCCAAGTAATCAAGTTGCCACTCAACAACATTGTTAGTTTTGGATGATTCAAGAAATATTACATCTCTAGATACAACAAACTTTTTATTGACTTCATCATAGAGACAGTATTATTTGGAGATGTTTGAATAACCCACAAAGATACACTTACGACTTCTTGCACCAAGTTTGCTTCTATGTACCTTTGGTATCAAGGCATAACATGTGGAACCAAAGACCCTGAAATGCTTTATTGAAGGAATGTGCCAACACCACATTTCATAAGGAGTGTTGTATCTAATAGCATTAGATGGACATCTATTCTTTACATATACAACACATCGAACTGCATCAGCCTAAAACGTCAATTTTACATTTTTGAAAGACATCATGGGGCACACCATATTTAAGATTGTCCTATTCATTATTTCAGCTACTCCGTTTTGTTGGGGATTATAAGGCACAATTGTTTGATGTTTGATCCCATGTTAGTGAAGATAGTTTTCAAATTCATTTGAAGTGTATTATTTTCCATTATCAATGCGAATAGAGCTAATATGAGATTGTGCATCATTTTCAATCCATGTATGAAAGTTCTTGAATGTTTGAAAAACATCAAATTCGTTCTTCAATCAATAAACCCAACAAATTCTGGTCTAGTCATCAATAAATATCATCATATATTTATTTCCATTTGTAGAAGGAACAAGCATTAGACCACATAAATTTGAATGAATGAGTTCAAGTTTTCTATGTGCTCTGGAATGTGAATCATGAAAAGACTATTTGTTATGCTTTCCTAGAATGTAAGCATCACATTGCTTAAGTTTCCTAGGAATTGTAGGCAAACCAGTAACACTATTTTTCTTTAATAAGCGGAGGTTGTCATAGTTCAAGTGTCCAAAGCTAGCATGCCATAATAAACTTGATGGAAATGTACCTTCTTCATAATGAGAATTGTATGACAGATTTTGTGCAAGAGCAGAGGTACCCTGCAGCTTGAGAAGCCTTTCTTCTTCTATCCCCGTCAAGACAAGTGAGTGGTATGATGCTTTTCTCATCTCAAGCTTGCCATCAAACATATAAATGGATTTTCCTTGTTGGTGGATGTGGACCAAGGACAACAAGTTTCTCCTCAATTGTGGGCGATATATACATGATGTAGAAGAAAGTCTGGAAGACCAAGCAATTTAAACCTGATTGTGACAAGCCCTGATGGCTTGAGTTTTGATTTTTCTACAAAGTATACTGCTCCATCAACATTGCCAGTAAATTCTTCAAAAAAATCTCTTCTAAAAGTCATGTGGCAAGTTGCTCTTGAATCAAGCAACCAATCATTTTTCCAAGAAGCAAGTGAAGCATTAAATAATTCTTCATTTATTCTAATATTACAGTGTGCCACAACATAGTGAATGGATTCAGGTGCTTTACCTTTCTCTTTGTCATTAGTTTTACCTTTGGTTTGGTTTCTTTCTTGCCCGATTCTGTCCCAAGGCAACTTGTAGGTTGATGCATCATGTGATCCATCTCTTTTGCAGTGTATGTAGTGCAAATCTGACTTTTCTCCTTGAGAGTGTCTACCCCCCATGCCTCTAAAATTTCCTCCTCTTCCTCTTTGACCACTTCTTCCTCTGGAAGAATCTTGAGAAAGATTCTTCTCTCTATGTGCAAGACAGATAGCCTCTTTAGAAGATTGAGGAGTTGTCTTCTTTCCAAAAGCTTTCTCTCTTTCAACAAATTTTTTCACAAGAGAGTCAAAAGTAATATCTTTGAGGTTTCCATTTGCTTGGAATGACTTAAGATAATTTGAGTAAGTGGGATAAAGTGCCTTGAGAAAAGCTATTAGAGGAATATCTAGTTCAACATTAGTGATTTTGATATCATGCATAACAGATTTTTCTTCTGATGCAAGAGCAAGAGGATCATCATTTTGTAATTCTATGGTGAATAGTTTAATCATGAGTTGAACAGCTTCAAGTGCAGAGTGTGAGTTGTAGAGTTCCTTCAGTTTTTGTAAGGCTTTGAAAGCATTTGAAAATGGCGAAATATGGTGACTCACCTCTTCATTTACTGATGCTACAATCAATGCATAAGCCTTGCTATTCTTATTTTCCCAAATGGCGAATTCCTTGTCTAAGGTAGGTTGTTCTGGCTCTTTGTCTCTGTTTGCAACAAACACTCCTTTCCACAGCTCATTAAAAATGAGAGTGGGTTTGATTTTCATGACCATTATGGATAGTTCTCTTTGCCGGTGAGAACCACTCTAACTATAGAGATCAATGAAAGCATTTAAATGTGTACTATGTAAAAAAATGCTCCTTTACTGGCAAAAATTTACACTTGCTCTGTTGACAAAAATGTAAAAATATTATTATGATATGTAAATATCAGAGGTATGTATGAGAGAGGTATATATGGCAGAGGAGTGTGGTATGTGGACCTGCAATTAAAAATCTTATGTAGTGGTGGTATCTAGATCACCGTTTGGAAGCCACATATGGAGTTATGGGCAGGGTATATGGAGGAGGGGTAATTCAGTGAACAAAAATATATGGAGGCCAGCACATGTATTAAAAAGTGATGTATTAAAAACACAAAAGTCTATTAAAATGAGAGTGGGAGCGGTGTATTAAAACACACAGTGGTGTATTAAAAACATATCTTAAACATGTATGAGCTTTCGCCCTCCGACTTGAATGTCATTATTTTACTACTCTTTCATGTCCATGGTCTCGTAGCGGCGTTGTTGTTGTCCATGGTGGCCAGTAGAACTATCGTCATTATGTCCGCTAGTCGATTCTCGGCCTCATGTTTCTAGAACGATATGAAAATCTATGATGCCACTTAGTACATAGCGGTCCCTGACATTCATTTAATTTTTCTAGAGGCATGACACAAAGCCCAAAAGTGAGGAGAAAGGTATCGTATAGCTTGTGACATAGGCAGTCGAAGGTTAGACTGTAGAGAAAAATGTTGTGAAGAGCACCACGATGTCACAGGAGTGGTAATCCATTCAGTTCAACCAACAAAATAGCACCAATAACACACTATCAATGCAATGTAATACCACCAAAATCGCTCAGAAAAATCGACATACGATAAAATTGTTCCTCCAACAATACCGGTTTTGATCCTCGACTGTTAGGAGGGAAGAGAAAACACTAAAGGACAATTATGCACTACCTAGGGAGCGCAGAGGGTGCAGACAATGATTCAAAAATACCACATCGTAGAGAGCCCATAGAATGCAGAGAATATGGGAGAGAGCGCAGAGAATAGAGGGACAAAATATGGCAGAAAATTGATATAAAGAGTTACAACACAAAAGCTAATTTTGGGAGCTGGCTCTAATACCATGTCAGGCCAGGAGGTAACTCTTCAAATGTAATTGTATTATTCATTTAGGTTGTTCATTATTATATACAAGAGGAAGTGACTGTTCATTTCATCTCCCGATGACTCTCTGTTTCCTCTATTATATATTTACACTAATTACCAGTTGTCACGCCACATTCTATGAAATCAGTGTCAAACATATATAGATAATATATAATATATATATATAATATATATATAGATATTTAAACAATCTAAAATTAAAAAATAAATAATAAAATGAAATGAACACAAAAATATCAAACGAAAAATATAAAATAAATCATACATATTAGATAATTAAAAAAGAAAACAAACAAACTAAAAATATAAAAATAAAATAAATAATGTATGATAATAAAATAAACAACAGTAAAACATTAAATACATAAAAGAAAAAACATTAAAAAAACAATTTAAAAGAAAAAAAAAAACATTTAAAAATAATAAGATTGTTTTTTTTAAATGATGCTCAGAAGCCGTGGGGGTTGGGGCAAGGTGAGGCCAAGCCTGTCCTACGGGCTCCTGGGGCCCCGCATTATTTATGTTTTTAATCTTTTAATTGTTTCTTTAAATGTGTTTTGTTTTGTTTTTTTATTTTATTTTCTAATGGTTTTTTCCAAATTTTATTTTATCTTCAAAAAAGTTATAATTTTATTTTTTAATATTTCAAATATTAGTTTTTTATGATAGTTTTGAATATGTTTGGTAAAGTTTAATTGTAGTTTTAATGTTTTTAACTCTAATTTTTAAGGATTTTTATTTATTTTTTATTTTCTGTATTTTATGTTTCCTTTTTGTTTATTGATAAAATATTATTTTGAATCATTAGATGTCATCATCTTTGGATATAAAATTTATAAAATTTGCTATTTTTTCAACTTTTTTTTTATTGAATTTTTTTCTTTAACATCTTATTTTTAGCGAAAATGTCATGAAATACATATCTTTTTAATTATATCTACATGCAAAATGTGTATTTTTTGCCAAAAATAATTCAGTAATCAATCACATGATTAAAATTCAACAAAAATATTTTAAGCAAAGAAACATGGAAAACATTGTGATTTTTTAGTGATGGAGGCAATGCCAACCTATAGGCTAAGGCCCAAAATTGGGGTGCCATATTGGCGCATGGCCCAAATTTCAAGGATATTTTCTCGGGTCTAACTCGCAGGTAGACATGCTCTCCAAATTTGAACAATTTATGCATCTTACGCTGGTCTGCATAACACTTCTTTTTGTCTTGCGCCACTTATAAATTATTTCTAATAGTTTCCATTTCTTGATCCATTTATTTAAACATATCATGCCTAATGAAGATTCTATTCACTAGATCACTCTAGCTAATAGGAGTGTTACAACCCCTCTTATAAAATGTTTCAAATGGGCTCATTTTTAGTGGTTCTTGATACTCATTTTTATATGCAAATTCTATAAGTGGAAGATATTTCTCCCACTTCCTTGGTTAATGAATTACATACATTATCAACATGTCTTCAAGTATTTTATTCGTCCTCTCCATTTTCCCATATATTCGTGGATGGTAAGTTGTGGTGAAAGCCAATTTTGTCCCCAATCCTACAAATAGTTCCTTCCAAAACCTTGAAGTGAACTTGACATCTCTATCTGAGATGTTCTTCTTTGGAACTCCATGCAATCTTATGATTTCCTTTATGAAGACTTGATCCACCTCATTAGATGAGTTTATAGACTCAATAGCTACAAAGTGAACCACCTTGCTTAGCTTGTGAACCACAACCATGATTTCATCATGTTGTCTAGAAGTCCTTGGTAGCCCTATAATGAAGTCTATGGAAATCACCTCCCATTTCCATTCCATAATGTGAATAGGCTACAACAAACCAGTTGGATGCTTGCATTTGACTTTCACTTATTGGCATTCTATGCATTTGGAAATAAAATCAACTATCTCCCTTTTCAAATCACGCCAATAGTATAATTTCTTGATAGCTATTAGGGTCTTTTGATAACTTGAGTGACCAAAATATGGCTTTGCATGGAATTATTTTAGTATAAGCTTCTTTAGCTTATATTCATTTGACACATAAATTTTGTTTTTGAATTGAATCAATCCATCCTTTGTGAGACAATATCCCTTGTCCTTTTCACCCTTGGGTTATTCTTGTAGCTTTTCTTTTAATTTATGATATTTTTCATCTTGATGCCCTACAACTTGAATCATTTTCTTGAGGTCAATCCCATAATAAATTATGGTTGATATATGGCACATTTTCACTCTTCCATTGAGTTCTCTAGCCACTAGATTCTCTTTTCCCTTAATGTACTTAATTTCAAAATCAAACTCACTAATCATGGCCATCCATCTCGCTTGCTTGGCATTTAGTTTAGGTTTATCAAACAAATACTTCAACCTCCATGATCAATCATTAGAGTGAATATTTTTTCAAGGAGGTAGTTCCTCCACATTTTTAATGCATTGGCAATGGCATCCAACTCTAAGTTGTGGGTTACACAGTTATGCTCATGCTTGTTTAACTTTTGAGATTCATAACAAGCTACTTGGACTTCCTACATTAAGATTCCACCAAGTCCCTCTTTGTAGGAATTTGTGCAAACTACAAAATTTTTTTCCAGGTCTATTATTCTTAGCATTGGTGCATTGGTGAGTAATTTCTTCAGTTGAATGAAGTTTGCAGCACATTTAGTTGTCCATTCAAACTTCTTCCCCTTCTTTTTCAAAATGGTCATTGGATAACCAATCTCGGAGAAGTTCTTTTTGAATTTTCTATAGTAGCCTGCTAGTCCCATAAAGGGCCTAATCTCGATCATGTTCTTCAGTGTTTTACACTCCATGATGGCATACATCTTCTCTTGGTCAACAGATACTCCCTCCTTTGAGACAATGTGTCCTAAATAATGGATTTATGACTAGAACAAGTCAAATTTACTTAGCTTTGCATAAATTTTGTGTTCTCTTAAAATGTGTAGCACTATAGCTAAATGTTCCTCATGCTCCTCCTTAGTCTTTGAATAGACCATTATGTTATCCACAAAAACCACTAAAAATTTATCCATGTAAGGGAGAAACACATTTTTCATTAACGACATAAAAGTTGCATGTGCATTTGTAAGCCCGAAGGGAACTACCACAAACTCATAATGCCCATAGTTGGTCTTGAATGTTGTCTTATGGATGTCTTCATATTTAATGCACACTTGATGATATCTAGATCTTAAATCAATCTTGGAGAAGATTTTTTCTCCCCTTAGTTGGTCAATTAAATCATCAATATGTGGTAGGGGGTATATGTTCTTAATGGTTACTTTATTGAAATTTCTATAATCGATGCACAACCTAAATGTGCCATCTTTTTTTCTCAAAAATAAGATCAGTGCTCCCCATGGAGACACACTTGTCCTTATGTAGCCTTTGTCCAACATTCCTTTGAGCTATAGATTGAGCTCAATTAGCTCCAGAGTGCTCATTTTATATATAGTCTTAGATGTTGAGGTCGTCCCTAGAATTAATTCAATGGAAAACTCCACTTCTCTATGAGGTGGAAACCCTAGGATTTCTTCAAGAAATACATCTTGGAATTGGCTTAAAATGGTATGCTTCATTAGAATGTCTTGGCCATCACCTTCAACACTATTGTTAGCTGCGATGGTGTTGTTAACTTGAATAGCAAATAAGGTACATCCTTTCATATGACTTCTTTTGGCTTCCATGGCTGTAATTAACCTCATGGATATGGATTTTGATTTCCCTTGCAATATTTTTCTCTCCTCATAATCATTTAAGCATTCTACAGATTTGTCAAATAAATCTACCTTGGTGTGATCCATATACATCAAGTCCACTCCCAACAGTGTGGTGTACACTCCTAGTGGTAATATGTTCAAATTGGAAATATTTTCCATGTCATTAAGCTCTAATAGGCATGCTCTCACCCAATGGTCCGCTCTTTTCTTTGCTGCTATGGCCAGTTGGACCTGCCATGATTCTTCATGTGATTTCTTTTCCAGTTAGCATTGCTCCACAATTTCTAGGCTAACATAGCCATAGTTACATACTGGATCAATTAAAATAGAGATAGTTTGGTCACAAATCTTACCTTCCATTTCAATTATGGATGCCTGATAGTCGTTCTATCTATTGTCCAATGTTGTGTAGATATTGGGTATTCATTGGGCCACTTCTTGGATTGTTTCGACCTCTTGGATGTTTTACAACTTTGACCCATCATTTTTATGTTGTGGACAACCCTTCCTTAGGTGATTTTCCTCGTAAGTCCAACATTTATGTGGTCCTCTACCAAAATTATTGATCTCTTCTCTCATGGGTTGGGTAATTTGATCTATGTTCTGAGAATTAATTTATGTTGGGGTCGGTTATGATTCACTCGAGTCAAGCCTTCCCTTTTTTTTGTATCTTATGGCCTACACTCCCTTGTATGTCCTTTTCCTTTGTATCTCATACCACCTCCCACCTTCCAATTGCTCTTCAATTATGGTCTATGTTTTGACTCTTCGTAACAGTGGTTGAATTTTCGGGTTGCATCTTCCAATGTTCGTGGCTCATCAAATTCGATTTTGTCTTTGGAGGATTGTGGTAGTCCAATAATGAATCTCCTAACCCTTTCCTTTTCCTCCTTGAGGTAAGGCACCCATAGTAGCCCCAAGAATTTATTAGCACACTCCTCATCATAGATTTGCCCCATTATAAGCTCATAGAATTCCTTTGCTTTGTTGTCATAATACCTTTCTCATAGATATTTTCTCTTGAAATGTCCCTTAAACTCACACCAAGGAAGTTCTTCTTCTCTTATGCTTTTTAAATTCTTTAAGCCTTCCCACCATATGTTACCTTTCCCTTTCAGGATGAAGGTAACCACTTTTTCTTTCATATTCTCAAAGTAGTCACAGCTAGGGTTGACCATTTTCATCATCATAAATTCAGAGAGGACTTGGAAATTGAAAAAAGGCCTATTAACCTTAACAGAGACGATGGTTGGAGCATCAACAGGTGTTGGATCCCTACCATGATCTCTTAAAAATATATTTATAGATT